>JAJJWW010009632.1:0-92292 GCA_023531295.1 Papaver armeniacum | reverse complement strand
GTTTCTTTATATAACATTTTATTCATGAAAAGATTCTTAATAATATAATGTGAATAAAATATTTCCTACAATCCAATATTCTTCGAGGTTTTCTCGACTAAGGCTAGCCCCAATCGTGGTCCAAGATTCAAGCGTAATCTGATCCACGCACCAAAACACCTCGTCCGGCGCAATGGGAACCCAAGATCCCTGATGAAACGCAGTCAACCTACGTAACGCAGCTTTGAAACTGCGGTCTCATGGGGAAACTCACAAAACGCAAGCCAACATGCGTATTGACCTTGTTGACCCGTCAACACGCAGTTTGAACTTCATGTTTTCATAGAGAACCCTAAAACTTGCGTAGTTTCGACTCCAGTCTTCTCTTTCTCTTTCTTTCTTCCTTCTCTTGTTCTTCAACCTCACCTCCTTCTCATGGTTTGATTGAAAAAATTGTGTTTAAGGCGCAGAAAATTTACAAGGGTTTGTTCTGTGGGGTTTAGGAAATCGATCGGGTGGTATTTTTGTGAGATTTCATCATCAAAATCCACACTAGGTAAGTAATTTTATTTTTTTGGTTTAGTTGTTTTATGATTCTTGATTTTAGTTATAAATGGATTGATTTAGGTGTTATTGGATGCATAATCTTGATTATGTTGATATTGCGCTTGTATGTATAATTTTTGTATTGATTTCAAAAATTAAAATGTGAGTTAGGGTTTTTGTTATTTGTGGTTAATTTTGGTGAAACATAAAACAATGATTGATTCTTAATTTGATGGATTGAATTAGTTGTGTTTATGGTTGGTATAATGTATTTGAAATTTGTAATTTGATAAGGGTGAAATGGATGTTTGTTAATATGATTTTGTTAATTTAATGTTGTTAATATGAAATGGATGTTGTTAATATAATGGATGGTTTTAATATGATGTAGTTTAGGTTGAGATGAATATATGGGTGAAATGGATGTTGTTAATATGATTTTGTTGGAAATTGATGTTGTTAATATGATGTAGTTGAGGTTGAGATGAATATATGGGTGAAATTGAGGTTGTTAATATGATGTAGTTGAGGTTGAGATGAATATATGGGTGAAATTGATGTTGTTAGTATGATTTTTATGGAAATTGATGTTGTTAATTTGATGTAGTTAATATGAATTTGTTGTTAATATGATTTTGTTGTAAATATTATTTTGTTGGAAATTCATTTTGTGGTTTATAGCATTTGCAATGTGTTTTTATGATTAAGTCATGTATTCTTTTTGAGTTGATGTTTAGAAGATTCAAGTGGTGGAATTGATGTTGTTAGTATCACTTTGACTAAGATTTTCATTTGAGCAATGTGCATCATCCCTCCATGTGATCGATATGAACGCAGAATTCATATGTTGATTGTGCATAGATTAACATAGGCGTTTGATATTTGTTATTCACATGTTGATTGTGCTTCCCCTTGGTCTTTTCCCTTTTAGATTATGGAGGATATCGGGATTGGTCTAGGTATGAGAAGTTATCCCAACTATCTCAAGGTGCCTACAGATACAACATAAGGCCGACAACTTAGTAGATAAGCGAGACTAACATTTAGGAGCACTTGGACCAACCTAAATAAATTTTAATAAGATAGTGGTTAGAAACAACCCCCGTGCATTATTAATTCTTCAATTCTGTGGTTTAGAGTCTATATTCCAATTTAATTTTAAGTATGGGGATAAAGGATTAACCGAAGCTATATGTGAGAGGTGGAAGAAGACTAGAACTTTTCACTTCAAATAGTTTGAAATAGGTTTGACTCTAGATTTCTATCGGTTGACTAGTATTCCAATTGGAGGAGGTAAGCCAATACTTAATTACCAAAGGAAACAATGATGTCGCAAGAAGTGAAGCTATGGATGCTGTGGTATTTCCGGGTGTGTTGATGTTATGGAACTGAGAAGACTACATGATTTGAGAAAACTGGAGATTATGATTCCAAGGCATGCACGATGAGTTTCTCACTTGTCTAATTTCATTCTAAGTAGGGACAATGTTGACAACCAGGCATTGCCAAGAACCGACTAGAATGTTCTTTCTCCGTGTATTGGTTCTTTTTGTTTGCAGATCTTGGTTGTTAGAGTAGATAAACGATGGTGTATAGTGTTGGATAATTTGGATGTCTGTTGGGTCTTATGATTGGGGTACTTCCAACTTTGGGCGTTCTGTACAAACACCGACGACCGAGTTCGTGTAAACTAAGGATATGGGGTGGCATGTCGATGATCTTAGAGTTCGGCATTATTTTTATTTCCGTAATTGTCAACCTCGCTTTCAAGGAAAACCTCGAGATATGATGAACCTGGATCCACACCCGGCTATTAGTCTATTTAATGCATTGAACCTTAGGAGTAAGGGGACAAAAAGATCTTCACAAACACTCTTTGTCGATGCACGCGCCAGTATAGATATTAGGATGGGTGATGCTATTATCCTGGGACCCCCGGTTTGGGGGATAGGAACACCAACACACCTGATGCATTCCAAACCGCACTAGAGATGTCTAAGAGGAGATGTGTCTTTAAGGACAAGGATGGTGCGAGAGCTTCAGTTTATCCGGAGGAGAGGTGTATGAGGGGTGTTTGGTGCGATAGTTATCCCATGCAACCCACCAAGATTAGAGGACGTAGTAGATGGTATGGAGGTTGAGGTTATTGATCACTTCCTTCCCCTTGCCGATGATGAAGTGTATTCCAAATTTTGGAAAACTCATAGCGTGGGGGCCCTTAGGAAAAAACAACTCACATAGACACACATGATGATATCGTGGAGTTGGTCACTTGGGCCACGTGATACCTCGTAGTTTGATGCCCTAAGGCTCCACCCCAAGCATGTCATCCCGCATACACATACGACTGCTGACAATCCATGAGCCAACTCCTACAATGGGACTTGCCCTTCTACAAAGATTCGCTCGAGGAGCTAGTTCCACCCTCATAGAAGGAGAGAACCCATACAATTTTTCTCGACGTCAACGTCCCTGGGAGAGGTTAGTCTTTTTATATCTCATTTTCATTTTCATTTGGAGTTTCTTCATTGTTAAACATAATTGTTTAAAAAAACTTTATTTTGTTTTTTTAGGAAGAGTTACGCAGGTTTGCGGGGGAGGCATACTGGCTGATTCAGAGTAGCAGACAGGTGGCATATGACGAGTCGCCGCCGAGCGGTGTATAACACCCCCACTACCCATCGTAGTTCCGAACATCTCAAGGCCAATTATTCAAGTCAGAAGAATGCATTTTCCCACCACATATTATACTGAGTATCCTTGCTTTAAACCCAACACTGCCGCAAGCGTCCTAAATGAGACCCTTCCCTTTCGAATGCTTATTACGTCCTCACCATCATGATAGTAACCCCTCCGTAGCATAACCTCGTTATCGAGCATGCCTCCCCTAAGTGATTAGTGACTTACCCACCTCAAGTGATTTTCTAGGGCTTAGCTTGGGTGGTAGTTGGCCGTAGGTGTGTGGTAGTGGTCCTAGAGGTGATGATGGAGCCGATATGGATGTTGTGCGTATAGTCGGCTTTTAGGTGACTCAAGAAACCTAGGCTAAAAATTCCGTTGATTAGCCAAGGCGTAGTACATGTTTGCTATTTAGTTCTTGTATGATATATTAAGTTTTTCCTCATGTATGTTGGTCCTCGCCTTATCCCTTTTTTATGTTGTTCATATCCCATGTTTAAGTGCTGCTTATTTGTTATTTTCTTAATTCCGCTTACAAAACAATACCCCTGCTTTAAACTGCTGCCATGATGATTTAAATTGTTATTTAGTTTTAAAATGGAGGCGCACATCGTTAGATATATGCGCCGACGGAGAGAGGCGACACACCCAAACGGTACCACGATGATAGCTATGGAGATTTCGCTGCCATGCATCAGAAATTTTGCAGAGGCGCATGACTTGCACCAACCCGAACCGGTACAGGCCTTGACTAAGAACCGTACACCGATGTCGGTGGAGGCAGATGCCAGACGATGCAGACTACTTTAACCCCTGATGCGTGCTTGGACCTCGCCGCTTTAAGGGACGTCATGGTTTGCCCCGAGAAGTTTTTCTTAGAATACCGCTCAAATTTGCGCTAGAGATCCCGATTTTTCGCAGCTAAGAGATGCGTGTAACATCCCGGTCACACTCATATGAAAATGCTTGCCGTCATGAAACACTCCGCAAAGGGGGTGGCTAAGCATATCTAGACGATTACACCGCGATGGTCGCTACAAACAATATACATGTATGCTAAGAAGTTTATGGATGCACTACTTTGGGAATTTAACGACCAATACGAGGTTGCCAACAACCGAAGATACTAAGAGGTTATTGGCTCAAAACGAGCTGCGGGTTTTCCGGAATGCTAGGAAGCCTCGATTGCACCCATTGGGAGTGGAGGTTATGTCCCCATCAAGAAGGAAAGACGTGGGACACCATAAGAAACCAAACCTTGTTCTCTGTGCAGGGCATCGTGATTTATAGATGGTTCTAGACTGCTTTTTTTGGGGAGCCCGGTCTAACAACGACTTAAATGTGTTGGCTAATGGATTATTTGGACAGAGACAATGACGCTGCTAGCCCCCCTTGCAATTTCCGTATCATGGGCAACGAGTACAAACATGGATACTATCTCGTGGACGTATTCCACAACCAAATGCCCGGGTGGTCCATAGCTATAAGAAACGTGATGTTATGCGCCCATCCAAGAAATTTAATGAATACCACCACGCAAAGAGGAAGGATGTGGAGCGTGCTTTTGGTGGTCTAAAGTCGAAATGGGGTATAATAAGGAATCCTTGTATTTACTGGTCTCATCGTGACATACACACTATTATGAGAGCGTGTTTAATTATGCATAACATGTGTGAAACATGAGTACCGGATACTAATGGGAAACTTTGATGAACGAGAAGATACACTCGGGTACAAGGTAACGTAAGCGTAAGCCCGCGTATTATCTCGAGCCATGCCTCATTGGAGATTCTGTAAGCCGGGAGATCACTTGAGCATATTTGGCAGATCACTTCCTGTGATTGCGAGACAAGTGAATTGGGCCCCGGTGAGGAGGATGATGCCATCCTCACATCCGATGCGGGTACTACCGATGTGGGATGAAAACGCCGATGTTTACCCATTGGGTGATGATAACTTTTATGAGAACTAGAGAGTAGAGGAACAGCACTTACTTTAGTAAGTGAGGATGCCGCCATTGTTGCCTTTTATAAGATTACTACCGCTCTTGTTTAAGACCTGTTATGTTTTTATAATTTTAATTAATAATTATGATATTTTAAGATATAATTTTTCTTAACAAAATTCGCTTTCTTATTTGTCTTACTAATATTCATTTTAGATTACTTCGCATTTTTCCGATAAATGCGAGCCCTCATTCGCTAAATCCAATCGTGATGATCGAGCCTATGTACCGCTAGATACCGACATACACTTAAATAGCAAACGACCTATACTTTTTGGAAAGAGCATGTTTACTATTAACAAATGACCCATTTCTGTTGCACTTGTAAACGCCCTTTTTGTCGCTCACAAGATTAACTTTTCCATCAGACTACCACTATAAAACCGTTTTCGATAAGGTTGCCTTTCAATATCATCCCACCACTATGCGCTCACCTGGCATTTAAGATTTAGGAGGTAAGAGCATGGATTATGAACAAATCATGGAACACCACAGGGGGTTTTAGAAGATCCAAAAGTTTTCTCGAACCGTGTTTTTCAAAACTTTGAAGATCTTACCTAAACGATACAACAACCGCACTAAAGCCTCTGAAAAAAAGATTTGGTCCGATAACCATGGATGTTGATGCTTTTGTTGCATGTCTGCCGCATGTAAACATAAGCCATCCTACGCTATCGCATACGGGTTCTGCTTAGTAAGCATACCCTTCAATATATACCGAGTGTTACCTCCATTATTATAAATACGAACGCATAATTAATTTTTTTTAACTACCTTTTGCGTAAAACAAGAGCTCCTAGTCGATTTCCGTAAGGAATTAGCTTAAGCCTTTCATGTATGATCATCTATACGTAGCTACTAAAGGACGCATGCTCCGGCATACAATGTGGAATGATTACATACTTAGATGTATTCAATAATAATATGTAGTAATGTTTCAACTAAGTTTAAGGTGGTCTCATTCCGAATCGAAAAGTCTAAATAATATTAAGAGGTACAACATATAAAGAAACTCGCACATTGCAAATTAAATACCACAACGACAACCTGAGGGGAATTAAAAACAAGAAGGATGTAAGGAAAACCAAACTACATAATGCGACACGCATTAAGTAAATACTTAAGTTCCGCATAATACTTAAATGCAACCAACTGCTCCAACTTAGGTGTAACGGGCGACTGATTCTCGCGAATCATAATCTCACTTTTGAGATTCGCTAAATACCCCTTTCACTCGTCGGTTATTTGACGCAGATCAATTCTCATTATCTCCATGTCACCACACGCCGTGTGTTCCTAGCTAACAACCGGTGCTCACCGCCAAATTTCTACTGGGATTTGATCTGGCCATCGTCTGTTCTTAGAAAAATTCATCCTTTCCTCACCTCTTTTGTTCCCATTCAAACTTTGAACATCCCTATGTTGGAAATATGCTAAAGGTCCTGTTCACTCCTTCGACTCTTCTCTCTTCCGCTCTAAATGTTTAGAATGTTCCCTACCCGGTGCACGCCGGGGACCTTGATCCCGATAAAATGCATTTCTTCGTCCTTGGTCCGAGGATTCACCGTTTGTGGTTTGAGAACGTTAAACGTTTCATCATTGGTCTCCGTACCGCCATAGCTTGGCTTTGGGAGGCTTGGTTGCAAGTTTGAGGAACTAAGATGGACGGATCATATTCCCCGGGATAGTGCATCTTCAAAATTTCAAAACCTTTGATGTCTCCAGCTGCTTTGATCTTTCTGATCTTCCTCGTAGAGTACCTCTCCATCCTGCAGACTACAATTATATTTGACCAACTATGGATTAGGGATATAATTCCTTTTATATATATAATAAACACCGCATAAATTAATTTTTACGAAGCTCACCATAGATTGCGGGTCGTTTCGCTTGGTTAGCCCCCCAAAACCTCTAACATGACCAACATATCTTTTGACTCTCTTTCTCAATGTGGCTACTCTCGCTTGGGAGTGCGACTTGAGAGATCTCGGTTGTCTCTCCCTCGCCATCGTGGCGTTGTATTCTCAACAATACGAGACCGTAACCTCTAGACTCTTGTTCTCCTACCCGTAACGGTCGTTAGTTATCGCACACACAAGCACCTATTACCGCCAGCATCTTCCATTCTAGTGAATTTTGACATGACCGAAATTGTTGAAGTATGAAAGCTTCGTTGGAGATATGGTTGTTCGATGGAAAATGTATTTGGCGTGTTTGGTTTGGGGGCAACAAACATGAATTTAAGGCAAAAGAAAATACTTAACATTGGGCCTTCATTAACTGACGCTGCTAGCAGCCATCGACAATCGATCCGCTGGATCCAACGCTCAAGAAATGGGACGCACTTCAAGATGCTGCGACGAACTTGAACGCGCTGCACGCAGCTTTAATCGCTTACGCTATTTCCATATGCTCTCAATTAACCGTTAGATCCGCAAACTGTAAAGCACTCGATGGTTTCGTGGGTGGGTGGTATTTAATTCGGTGGGTGGCTTCAACGTTTTACGAAGAGATGAACCACTTGACTCTATAATTTGAGTATGACACCAATTTTGGACTCTATAATTTGAGTATGACACCGTAGCATCAAGACACATAATTTTATATTTCCTGGGCTATAGTATCGTTATGGACCGTCAAAGATTTAAAGTGATTGAATGTCTAATTTGGGTAACTCGGCATTAATAAAAATTTCTCCTGAACAACCAAGAAATAATTCTTAAATAAGTCTATTTTATTCGTGATACGAAACAACGTAGTACAATCGTAACACCAAACATGAAATTAAAAACTCGAGGAGGACGTAATCAACGATATCTCATACTTGTCGATGACGATCTCACCGACTCGTGGATTCCGAAGGTATGACCCCGTAGTGATATAAACGAAGTTAATAATTTTTTTTCATAAAGGTCTATGACATAACACTGATACCGGGTATTTTTTTTGGAACATACCTCTTCTATATTGGGTAGGGTTATGTTAATCCAATGGTTTTTCTTCGTCGGAGAAAAGATTACCACTTTCTTCTAACTAATACCGCTCCTACCCTAATATGCTTCCCCATATTCGGATGTTCCACAACCCCTCGCGATGGACGTTACGGGCATTTTACCACTAGATCCTCTAATATTATTAAAACCCCACAATGAGTAATCGAATCGAACAATTAATCACAAAATTAAATAAGATTAACTAAATGGACAAATCACCTTCACTTTCAAAGTTAAGTCACCAAAATATTGTCGTATTCTCCGACCAAGACAACCAACCTTTCGATTCTCTCGTTTATTGGTTTGGATAGGATCCTGGCCACGGTTTCTCCTCTCCGAGTAATACTGCTGTGCAAAGAACCAAGGTTTAGTATGAAACTAAGATCGTTACACCTTCTCGTTTCATCCCTAACTATTTGTTGGAGGACTTGTGTAGATACATCAGCCTCGCCTGCTACTATCCTTCGATGTCTCATGGATCTTGTAGCTTTTGGAAGCTCTCCGCCTCGGTCCCTAATGATTTTTCTACTAATGACGCACCCCCGAGAGTTCTCGATTAAACCGTTTTATTTTTTTCACTACCGGACATGGTGAGATCAACTACAACCGATTTATTTGCGTTATGATATGGGTTTGATATGGTAGCCACATTCGGGTGTGTTTGTTTGTGCACCTATGGAACCGTGTTAGGCCATCCGAGTAACTTTATCTAACACTGCTGCAAGCTCTTTCATCATCAAAACCTTCCATGGGCTTCGCTGGCCTATCAGGATGATTAGTATGTTTGGAAGAATGGATACTAATTTAGTTGCCTATTGGTTGTCTCAAGTGTAAGTATGAAGGATATTATGGAAACTAGTGTTGGTTTATATAAACTACCCTGCACCTTACAATTTTAATGATGTTGTTATGAGTCCGAGTCACAGAACACACATGTGTATGGAATTCTTACTACGATTGAAGATATAATATGAACTCATTTTAGATTAACCTTGTCTCCATTGTTGTCTTCCTCACAAATTAAGCTTTAATTTCGATTAGATGAATGATTAGATGTTGCAAAAAGATATAATCGGTACTCATTTATTTTCAATTTAAATTAAGCTTTAATTTTATTTTTAATTAAACAAGCCGGGTAACACGTTGATGAAGTGGATATCTAGCCGGGTAACACGTTGATGGGTAAGGGCAAAAAGATATAATCGGCACTCATTTATCATCCCTTATAATTTATATATCCCGTAAGACAATCCTAGAAATGAAGTTGATGAAGTGGATCAAGAGGATGTAAAAGAGAAATTGTTGTTGTATGCTTTATTGTTTCCTTAGGGGTTGGGTTGGATTCGGGTTTGTTCTTTGTTATGCTTCAAAAAAGAGAAATGGTGGTTTCCATATTGGGGATTTGTTCATTCTCATAGTTAGAATAACAAGTTATTTTTCAATAATTATTGATCAAATTGTAATGTATTCTCTCTTTCTGTTTAAAATTTGAGAATTGTATTTTTAGAACTCATCGATAGTAAATTAGTTAATTTACCTTCAATTTTTGCAATTTTATTGGTCATGATAGTAAGTTAAGTGTATGTTTCATATATCCTCTAAGCCGCTAAGCCCTCATTCCGTTTATGTTTGGTTCTTCTTTCTTATAAATTCTTGCATAATTCTTTTGTTTTCCTTCGAATCAATTGTTTTGTTTCAATTATGTAGACGATATAAGACACCAAAATTGCCACAACATCCCATTTCTGTTTCACTGCAGCCATGTATTAAAGTATAACATACGTCTGGAAAAGAAATTAGGTGCACAGAAGAGAGTCAAGAAGACCGAGTCTCCATAAGCTAGTTTGTAGCTAGCTGTTATACTTAGATAAGCTTAATTCATCTAGTCAAGATAAGATTGTTAAGATGTTATCTTCGAATGTTTACTGATCCTATCATCTCTATAAATAGGATCTCCCTGTATATGTAAATTATCTCCGTCTCTACTGATGATCAACACAGTTTCACCCTAAGGGTTTCTTCGTGGACGTAGGCATTATTGCCGAACCACGTTAATTATTTTTCCTTCTTTATTTGCATTTGATTCGTTTGTCTAATCGATGATCCGTCTCGATACTCATAATTTATTATGGTATCGAATGTGGAGATCCGCTCAAATTGTTTCCGCAATAAAGTTAATATTTTGTTTTTTTATCGCAAATCGGTTTTCCTTCGTGTTTTCATCATTTACTTTTCAAGGCCATATCACGATGGTTCTTATGTAGATTTTATAACTGTTGGAATTTTTGAATAGAAATATTAATAGGTGTGTCAACTCACTTGAGTCTTTTCAACATTAGTGTCTTATCCCAAGGATGTGACTCTCCATTCCGTAGTTGTGACTCTTCATGGAAGGACTTCTCCAAGAGTCACCTCTAGCCTATATAAACCCCACTCATTCTTCATTGTAAGTATGTGTTTTTAGAGTCATAATACTAGTACTAGAAATTTAAGAGTTTGCATGTGTTTTCAAGAGTTAAAAGAAGAGTTTGTGCTACATCCATTCACGTTACTGCCTGATCGTGTGTTATCAAGTGTCACAAAAACGTCGAGGTATTGTTGAATGTTGGAGACATATGCCGCTAAATCTATAAATAAAGATTATATACAGGGCATCAAATGTCTTAAGCAAAGAGATTACTACCTCAATACACCCAAGTAAGTTTGTTTAAGTTTTGTGATTTGTATCCTTTTCTTTGTTTTGTTGTTGGTATTACAAAACGAAAACGAGATGAAAACCATGTTACAAAGAGTTGTAACGGATCTATGGATAATACACGAGTTGTATTATTAGAGAATCATTAACGAAGATATATATCCAACAATAACAAATCTTAGGGTTTAAGAGTCCAAATAAATCTCTAGGCTTTACTCTATTGTTGGTCGTTATTATCTTTTCAATAGGTAATCGATTCCTAATTCATGTGTAGATAAATCTCTCTCACAAACATTTGTTCTTGTTTGTCGAGGTTATTCTTATTCACCAAATCGTGTTTGTTCAAATAGTCAGGAACATTCAGTTCAATTTTCTGTTCAAGAAGTCAACGTTTTAACTTTTGTTGAAGGTCACAAGGGTCATTGTTATCAACTATACGACTCTGTCTTGCTCATGTCCCATTTTTTTTTATGGGATATATTTATCACAATCCATTCTCCATGGATTTCCTCGGAACCTTTCCGAAAATAGTTTTCACTCGCGAAAACTCATTTTGATTATCAAGTATATTTTTCAGATCTTTATCCAAGATCTTATTATTTACATCTAGCTCAGATTTTATGAGCTAATATATTTCTCTCAATATAGCTTTCAATTACATTATCGTTGATCGACGTATAATAATATTTCTGTTTTATATATTGAACATCATTTGTAAAATCTTGTTATTGGAATTTAACTTCAAGGAGTATCCTTCGTTCTTAAGAAGAAGTGTCCGTTGACTCTATTGTTTTGTGGTTTATGGCTACAGATTCATTGCTCATAAAAAATGTGATGATAGAAGATTTGATTTCTTCCTGTTTTCAGCTCACAAAATACTGCAGTTGTTTTTGCATATGAGTCCCATGACCTTGACTTGGTTCGAAAATTCTTTGACCGCACTTACTATTTGATACCAAACAAAAACCCCTAGATCTTATTCTTCTTCTTCCTTTCCCTTCCCTCAAACTCTCTCCCTCTGTAGCCGTCATAAACCCTAGTAGACCACAAGATCATCAATTCCGAATACTATAGAAAACCAGGATCGAGCGATCTCATGTAACAATAATCTCCTTCTTCTTCTTTTAGATCTACAAAAATGGAATCACGTGGATTAGTAATTGGGGGTTTCATATGGGAATCTGGTGGATCAGCACAACAATACATCATTCAGTGAGCATTATGGTATCTCCTCTCAAGAAACAATTTGGGTAATCTATTAGGATGATTTCATTTACAATTGAATTTCGATTCTCTTCAATTGCTAATTCACACGCACCACAACTGGAGCTAGAATCAATTTGTCAAGAAATTTAGATTTGTTCAGTTTAGAATTAGATAGCAATTAATTGAATAAGATGATGTTCACGAGAACCTGCGTCTTCATGTAGTTTTCGAATAAAGACAGGATTAGATGAAGAGCAAGTCAGATTCCTAGAATTACATTTTCACACTACACCAAATTCCCGGATTAGTAACAAAAATTGTGACCCACATCGGCCGCTACGAAATCGATACAAATGGTCGTTAAAAATATTTGTGAATAGGCAGGTCGTTACTAATTTTAAAATTTGTAAATAAAGCCACCGTTACTAATTTTTTATAAAGGCCCACACGCTCACACACTGTCGTAACACTGGAGCCCGTACGTGTGCTATTCACACGCGTTCCATTGTGTTTCCACCCAACCGAAAACACTTCTAGGATATTTCCTCCCGTGCGTGTGCGATTAACATGCGTGATATGGGTGTTTAATGAAAGGGATCGAATTTTCACTCGAGCAAAATTTCCATTATCTCTCTTTTTGTTTCCTTCGTTCTTCTTCTTCTTCTCGTTTCTGAGAACAACAACATAAAAAAAATCGCCTCATTTCTACCACCACCTTCATCAAAGAACGCTAAAACAACCAAATCTCTTTCACAATTAATAAACCATCGATTAGATTTCATACCTTCCTTCATGAAACAAGGTTCAAGAAACTTTTGAGTTCTAGATCTAGGGTTTTTAATGGGTTTTCAAAGTATTGAAGTTAGTAATTTGAGTGAAATAGTGATAGATCAAGTGGTTTTTAAGCGTTTTTGGAGATGATTAGATATTATTGAAGGAAGAACACAAATTTCGAGGAGATGTTGAATTTCTTTCTCCATCAAAGGAGCTTAAAAGAAAGATCATGGTGATTCAAAACGATAAGTTCTTTAAACCTGGGCCCATTTTTCATTGCATAGTCGCATATATGTTGTTTAATTTTTGTTTAATTGAAATATTGAATTTAGGATTTATTATTTATTTTAGGGTTTTGAGAGTTAGGAACTCTTTTTGAAACATGAAATTTTTTAGGAGGATGAGGAGAATGAGACAGTGTAATTAAGACGAAGAAGATGATGGGAAAGGGGGGAATTTATGAGATTAAGGGCTTGGAAAAAACAGATCTGTAAGATTCTGGAGCATATTGTGGTGGGGAGGAGAGAAACGAGAAGAATTGTGCTAATGGAAGTACAAGTACAATAAGAAGCTTTAAGAACATGATAAAATCTACTGAATATTGCATGTGGAATATTTAGGAACAAGAAAGCTATGGAAAAGACATCACTATACACCCCATGACACAAATTAAAAATGTCTCGAGATAAAACCAAAGTGCTAATGGACGGGGAGCAGAAGGATCTTGTGAAAATTTGGACTATCAAGAACATCAGTACAAAAATCGTAACTACTGTCATTTCACCCAAGAATTTTCCTCTTTACAATCGTGTCTAACAAATTTTCACTTGTGTTTTCATAAGGTACTTTCACAAAGAACATCAAAAGTAACCCACAAGAAAACCAAGCGAGAAAATGAGTAGGAAAACCTGCTCTTTATGCAACGCCGAAATGGTTAGCATATACATATGTCCTCCTTTATTTTTATTATTGCCAATCATCCCTTACAGGAATTTCAAATTCTTACTGGATGATGTTACACCAAAATTCAAAAAAACATATGTAGCCTTATTTGCGGTTACATGCGCAACATTGTTTGATGTTCTCTTGATATGTCTCACCCTTGATTCATCCAATATACATAAGGGGTGGCTTCATTGATTGAACTAATTTTGACACTTTGCTTCAAAGATCAAGTTTTCCATGTTCCGATGCTTAGCCCACAATATTGGTTCATTCATAGACAGGCATTCAACAAAAAGTGAGGTAAACAACAGCCCACTTCTCTGTTTCCCAGGTGATTCTGATATCATCAAAACCCTTCCTGGTGACCAGTAAGCGAAGAAAGCTAGCGGATCCATAACTTTTCTTGTTTGGGTTGCGTCTTTTTTTATCTAGTTTGAGTTGAGTTATAGTGAAATTGAATCAGGCTATTTCAAATTTGTAAGTCGGAAAGAACACATAAATATTGAATGTTTTTTGGTAGCTGAATCTGAAAGTATGTTCTTGCACTATTGTTGTGTGTTTTCTTTCTACATTTCAATCTACAAGTTTCCACAGCCTACTGCCCCTGCTAAAAAATGTGATTGTCAATTCTCTGGTCATTGCTACTTGTTCTGTTAAATTCTGCTTACCCTATGTTAGTGGCTGCATATAGTGGAGTTGTTGAGCCTTACTAGATGCCAGCCTCTCTAAACGTGGCCAAAGTATAGATGAAACATGGACTGGCAGTGTTTGCAGAAACCAGAAAATACTTGAAAACTATGTCAGAAACCAGAAAATACTTCATTGAATAACTATCTACTGGGTTGCAGGAACTGGTAAGGTTCGCCGAGAATAATCACATAATCTGCTTTCATGTCTATGCAATAGAAGCTGGCTCTTCATCAACAAAGACTGTTCCAACTTCCATATTCGCACATTTTGTTGATGAAGCCATTTTGCCTCTTCAGTGTCCCAAAATGCGAATACGAGGCTCGAGCATCTCTGGTCGCCTTTGAGACAACTAAATCACGGAGTTTCTTCCGACTCCATTTCTGTGTTACATAGCCATATTGATATAAATGCTAGTAGATGGTCAAAACCCCCAAGTTAACCAACTAAAAATAAAATTTGATGCTTCTTGGATTGATTCTTCTACACCTGGGTTATGGTATAATTCGGTAGTGATACATGTGGTAATCCAAGCTACAACCTGGACTTTCAAGGCCTCCACAACGGGGTTGGCGAAGCTCGGAGCATCCGGAAACAACAAACTGGGCAAAAAGAATGGACTTAAAGAATTTTTGGGTGGAAGGTGATTGCCGAGGATAATCTTTTATGCCCAACACAAGCGAGGCAACATCTATTGGAGAAACCATGCCATAGTCATCAAGTAAATATTCTCAAGACTTGTGATAACTTTTTGGGTTTTATGTTTAAGAACAGGAAAGACAATGAAGTGGCAGATATTTTGGCAAAAGAAGCGCGTAAACAAGGAATTCACAAACAACAATGGTTGTTGATGCCACACTTTTAATTTACCGCCTTTATTAGCGGATATATGTATTTCTAATTCGGTTAATAGATCTAGTTTGCAAAATGGGGCTAACATTATGTTGGTAAACACCAATATCTCAAATCGAGATAGATGAGATAAGGGAAACCAACATTTTGGAAAATCCTGTGTAACTCTTTTTCGTTTCAATATAAGTAACTTTCAAAAATAAAATAAAATATCCGATCTATTAAGGTCACGGTCCACTATTTTAAGATTTCATAAAAATTGAAGCCTGACTTGAGTCAGCAAGATTTGACTAACTCTTATTTTGCAAATTGAAGCTCTAAAAATTCTAGGTTTAACTCCTGTTTTCCCTTTTCTCCCTCTCTTTCTTCTTCTTCTTCTCGTTCCAGTGGTGGAAATTGAAAATGTTTCGATCAATATGGTGTAGAGTGGGAGCAAATCTGCAAAGGACGACAACAACCACCTTCAATGGACAACCATTTTCATCATCATCAGCAGCAACTCGGTATTTCCTCTTCAAATTACAGAATCCAAATGTTGTTTTTGGTACTAGGGTTAGTTCAATGTTCTTCTGTTCCTTGTCTACTATTACTAATAATGTCAGTTCATCATCTTCTGCTTCTGATTCTTCATCTGTAGTTAATTATTTGATAAATTCATGTGGATTATCTGAGAATGAAGCTATTTATGTTTCTAAACAAATCAAATTGAGAACCACATCACAACCAGATTCAGTTTTAAAATTACTTGAAAACCATGGTTTCACTAAACCCCACATTTCAAAACTCATCACTAAGCTTCCATCAGTTCTCTTATCTGATCCTCTTAAAACCCTTAAACCCAAATTGGATTTCTTCAATTCTAAAGGCCTACATGGAATTGAGCTAGCAAAATTCATCTCAAGGAACTCATCTGTCCTGACATCGAGCTTAAATTCCAGAATAGTCCCTTCATTTGATATCCTTAAGAGCATTCTTCATAAAGACACAAATGTCATTACAACTCTTAAAAAATCTTCTTGGATTCTCTACCCAAATGGGGTAGAAGCGTTGATGGTCAACTTAGATCTTTTGAGATATGAAGGTGTCTCTCAATCTACTATTTCCAAGTTTCTAATCGCACAACCTAGAGCATTTATGGGAGATGCTGATAAATTTAAAACGATCGTGGAAAAGGTTAAAGAAATGGGTTTCAATCCTTTACTTACAACATTTGTTGTAGCTATACGGGGATTGGCAGGAATGAGTGAAGCCACTTGGAAAACTAAAGTGGATGTTTACAAGAGATGGGGTTGGTCTGAAGATCAAATTCAAACAGCATTTAGGAAAAGTCCATATTGTATGATGTGTTCCGAGAAGAAGATTACGGCAATTATGGATTTCCTTGTGAATGAAATGGGTTATGATTCTTCCAGTATTGCTGAAACCCCATTGATTTTCAATAATAGCTTGAAGGAGAGGATTATCCCTAGGTGCTCTGTTATTAGAATTTTAGTCTCAAAGGGTCTGATTGAGGAAGAAATTTCTCTGTCTGTGCTTTCAGTAATGACAGATGAGTCATTTTCGGACAAATATGTGAAACCGTATGAGCAAGAAGCTCCTGCATTAATGAAGATATTCCAAGGTCAGCTGAGTTACCAAGAGCTACTTGTGAAATGAAGGATTCAAAGAGATGAATGCGCGTTACTGGTATGTAGTCTTTCCCCTTTTTGTTTACTTGTTGCCTCTCTAACGTGTTAGCTCTAAAATTGTTTATTACTTTGGAAATGAAAATTTTGTCACTTCTCATGTATGAAAAACCTGGAGAATATATGTCATGGAGTAGTTGTTGTTTGCTTAATCGTCTGTAAGTCAATGTAGAACAACTTGATGCCCAATCTGCACCCAATGTAGTGTTTACTACCCCCTTCTTTTTTTTTGTCTGTTTGGTATAAATTTAGCCACTTTTGTTTGATTGTTCATCTGGGGGTTGTCTAATTTTTGTGTGTTTTTGGTGCACAATATGATGGTAGATAAATGTCGTTTGATTAGGGTTGTTAGCTTAAGAATATCTTGTTTACATGGACAAGCCTGAGATGTTTCTGTTTTTTAATTCAAAGTACCTGATTGCGTGAAGTAGTTAAGCTAGCCTCAATTATGTACCTAGGGAGGATAGCAGGATTGTGCCAAGTATTTACAGTAGGATTTGAATTGTAGTCCTCTCCTACCTTGAGCTTTCTTATCAGACCACTAACATTTTGACCCCTTTACATTTATGTCCTCTTCGTTCTGTTACAAATTTAGCTAACTTTGCAGTAGCCATATCAGTGATTCTGCTTACGTTTCTCAAGCTAGCAATTTCCCGTATTAGTGATTCTGCTCACATTGTTCAAGCTAGCAATGTTAGAATTACGGTTAAGATTGTGGTCATCGGTTCGTTCAAAAAATTAGCACTAAATACAACCCAACATGTTTCTTTTGAATTTATTATGTAAAGAAATATCTGACGTTCAATTAGAACGCTTAGTATTGTACAGAATTATTTGCTTGGTGAAATGCAATAATAACAAACAATTAAGCTTTAGTTTTTGGGGAAAATGTCACGAATCAGCAAAATAGACACTCATTTTACAACTATCAATCTTTTCCCCTGTGCTATACTTTTTTTTAGCAGAGATACATGTTGCATTCATTTTCAAGGTGTATCATGCTAGGTTGTTGTTAGTGTCAGTGATATTATAATCTGCTCTGAAGTTTTCTACTTCTGCTGCTTTTGGAGTTTTCGTATTTGAAAGTTGTTTGGTTTCGTTATCCATCCCTTTTGAGTAGTTTGAGAGAGTGTACCTTTTTGATGGATATCTAGTATTTGAATAAAGATGTTCCTTCAGATTTATTTTGTTATTTGCAATGAACTGTTAATGTCTGATAACTCCATTGCGTTATGAATTCCAGACTTCATTGTTTTTATTGGCGGCAGCTTAGTTGTTTGGGGTTATAATTGTATTATCTTTCATGTTGATGATATATTTGTATCCTTCTCATTTGTTTAGACAATGTCGACTTGGAAACAGCTTGTGGACGATATTACCGTGTTTCATGCCTGAGTATCATTGATCCAGGTGAGACATATCATTTTTCTTCAATTCCACATGTTTACCGTGTCTTCTTCTTTTGCCTGACACTTCGTTTGATTTTCTTCTCCCCAGGTGATTCTTATATCATAAAAACCACCCTTCCTGGTGATCAGTAAGCGAAGAAAGCTAGTGGATCCAATCACAAGATTCAGAATTTTCCTCGTCTGGTTGTTTCTTTTTCTATTTAGTTTGAGTTGACAAATTACAGCGAAATTGAATCAGGATATTTCAAATTTGTAAGTCTGTACGAGACCATTTGTGTGTTTTTCTTTCTACATCTCAACCTAGAAGTTTCCACAACATTGGTACTTTTGCCAAAATTGTTGCTGGTAAAATTCAACTGCTACTTTTTAAATGACAAATTTATTGTTATGATTGAACTTGCATCACTTGAGTTTCACTGTTGGTTTGACCCTGGTTACCCAACGTCAGTGGTTGCTTATAAATTGTCTCAATGTCAGTGAGGTTTGATTCAGCATCACTTTGGTTAACAATTCTGCCAATTGACCTCTAGTAAACTAGCCAACTGATTTTATTGTTTTCTGATTATATTGTTTATTTCTTGGTTATTGAACATATCCGACCTTAGCTCAGTTGGTAGAGCGGAGGACTGTAGTTGTAGCAGGTAATCCTTAGGTCACTGGTTCGAATCCGGTAGGTCGGATTCTTTTTGTTTTTTGTTTTTTCTTTCCATCTCATCAGTTTTCATTGTTCTTTTTTTTTTTTTGTTCTCAACTCCTTTCATGGTGTAAATATGGTGATTTAATTACATATAAGAAGGCATCCATAAGGACCATAACAATGCAATAGAAAAGATCAGCATTTAAATTCGTTCATTAATCGGAGATCTTAATAAATGGAAAAAAATCAATTTCAGAAAATTTTATTACTATATGCTACCTCTTTAAAGGATTTACCATTATTGCTTGTAAACTACTGTAATGGAGAAACTTGAGCCAAATTTGGTCTATAAATCGTTAGTAAAAAGATCAAGACAACAGAACTTTCTCCAAAAGAAAGAAATACTTAAAAGTCCAACCAAAAAGATGAGTCAATCATTCTTCTCATTTCTTCAAATTTTCATTGTTTTTCTTGTTCTCAACTCCTTCCATGGTGTAAATGCTGATCTAATCAGTGATGTGTGCAAGGAGGCAGCAAAACAACCCGAACTTTCCAATGATTTTTGTGTTGCAAAAACCCTTAAACAAGCTGATCTCTTGGAACTCGGAGTAATATCAATGCAAACCTGTCAACAACACGCAAGATCTACTAATTCTTATACTGCGAAAATTCTGAAAGATGGAAAAGAAAAACCAGCAGCAATGACCATGTATCTAAAGCAATGTTTAGATTTGTATTCAGAATCTGTTGATGATGTTCAAGATGCTATTTCAAATTTTAAAGTACACGCTTATGATGGTGCTAATATGTGTATGGGTTATGCCCTAGATAATGCGGGTATTTGTGAAGATGGGTTTACTGAAGGTCTTGATAAGTTGGTTTCTCCATTGACTAAACAAAATGATGATCTCACAGGACTTGCTCATATTTCTCTTGTCATTACTAATATGGTTAAATAAATTTGTTTCAAAGTTTTGGTTTCTTAATAATTTTGATCCTCCGGGATCACCTTTTTCGTCACCTGAAAATTTCTGACGTTCGGTGAGAATGTTAAGTTTATTCGCCAATGAAGTATGGTAGACAATTATTCCCTTGGTGAAATTCTACAATACAAATAGTTAAGCTTTGGTTTTTGGGGCAAATGACACGAATCCGCAAAAACCAAATTTATTACTTTCCATTTTTTGATCGAAATTATCCCGATTTATATGAGCTGATACCAGCTCTATTAAGGGCTGATACCAGTCCATATAGGACAAAAAGATCCTGACAATCCTGGCCATTGGATCGATGGACTGATATTAACCCCTAGTAAAACTGGTATCAGCCCATATAAATCATGAAAATTATAGGAAAAAAGTAAACAAAAGTAAAGATAAAAGGTCCGAAGGTGGGGTGCACAAATTTGGACTCATAGATTCGCCCACATTTCTCCCTAAAATAATTGCAAAAGAGAATCGTGTAGCAGTGATGAAAAAATCTTCGAAAATGAAAAAATCCAAAATCTTATTACCTGTTTAATACCATACCGTATATAATCTATTCACCTCTTTACAAAATCAATAGCATCTTGTAATTAATGGAGAAACTTTAGGAAAAAATTTGGTCTATAATCGTTAATTAGGGTCACGATCGACCACAAAGATTACTGAAAAGCTTTTTCCCAAAGAAAGAAATACCTAAAAGTCCAAAGAAAAAGATGAGTCCATCATTCTTCTCATTGTTTTCAATTTTTCTTGTTGTTCTCAACTCCTTTCATGGCGTATACGGTGATTTAATTAGTCATGTATGTAAGGAGGCATCAACCTATCCCGAACTTACGACGTATCGTTTTTGTGTTGCATCTCTTTTAGCAAACCCTGCAAGTAAACATGCCGGTCTCTTGGATCTTGGAGTAATATCATTACAAACATGTCTACATTATGCAACATCTACTCATTCTTATATTGCTAAAATTTTGCAAGATAGAAAAGAAGAACCAGCAGCAAAGATTATGTATCTAAAGGAGTGTTTAGTGCTGTATTCGGATGCTATTGATAAAGTTCAAGAAGCTATTGCAAATTTCAAAATACAAGCTTATGAGGGTGCTATTTTAGATATGACTGATGCCAAAACTGATGTATTTACCTGTGAAGATGGGTTTACTGAAGGTCATCCAAAGTTGGTTTCTCCATTGACCAAACAAGCTGGTTATTTCAGGGGGCTTAGTCATATTTCACTTGTCATTACTGATATGGTTATATAAATTTGTTTCAAATTCTATAAATTCAAAGTTCTGGTTTAATATATCATAAAATTTCTGGTTTCTTTTTATAACATTTTATTCCCTGGCTTGATTGGGGTATACCCAAACTAATTGGGGTATACCCAAATTTAAATGGACATGTGCCCTTAGTAAGGGGAGGCCAAAACGTGATAAAGTTACTTTAATACCCCTACACTAATTAACCTAAAACTAAACCCTAAACTTAAAAACTAAATACCGTTTAATCTTCCTCTAATACTTCTTCTCTAAACTCTCTCCTCTTCCCTTTCATTCCAAAAACCTAAAATCAACCAAAATTTTCAATTTTGATTTTCTACAAACAAATGGTTGATTCTAAACGATCCAGCAGCAAGAGAGATTCAACTGGTAACATGAAAAGATCCAAATCAGAGGGAAAAGAAGGGAAAGGTTGGAACGAGTAAACCCAAGAATGCAATCCTTGAAGATGCTGAAAAGAAACCTCTAAAGGCGAAAAGAAGATTGTAAGTGATTTATAAACTCAAACCCATTACTGTTTTGTTGTATATGATTGTTAGATTATGTTAGAAATCGAAAATTATGATTTTCAGATTTTTTGGCCGGCAAGGTCAATAGTTGAACAACACGCCGACCATTGGTATTTTGAAAGCCTTGGCATGGTCTCGGGATGAATAACTCCGCCGACTTTTCATCAGAGCCATGGCGTTGGACAATAACCGGGCCTAAGCGGGTATAATAACCAACCATGCCGGATTATATTTGGTCGGCGTGGTTTTAGACTTGTACCATGCCGACGTTAGGCCACAAAAACCTTAATTTCCTAAGTTATTAGTCGGAATCTTTCATAAATAGGACCATTCCAGATGTTTATTTGTCGGCAAGGTAGTTGGTTAACACCTTTCCGATTCTACTGTAGTCGGCAGTTTTTAGTTTATCGGACTTGCCGGCCAGTGGAAGAAGATCAACAATGTTGTGTTGTTTGTTTTCATATATCTTATTTGTGCATTGTTTAGGTTCCCAGAGGAAACAAAAGAAGATCTACCTTGTCTTGTTAACAATGCAGAAGAGCTATTTGAATATTTGGACACAATTTAAGGGAAGCAAATGCACTATTGAAGGTTGTAAGGGATTCTTATTTCTCATGAAAGCTGCAATAGGAGATGTATATCAGCCGTATGCTTCAAAATGCACTTGTTGTAGGTTTTTCTATTGGATAGATAAGCGTGTAGCTCCGTATGAAGATGAAGTTGCTAAAATCAACCTTCTACCATGCACAGATCCATGTTGCGACGGTAGGATGAAGCTAATTACCTCTCCTAAGAAATTGTGTACCGGAAAAAGATACTATATATGTCCCAAATGTGTTAGGGTTAAGTTTTTAACGTTTGAATGCTTTAATTAAGGTTTGTATCCGGTGTATATTCGGCATTGTCCTAAATTAGAAGCTTGCCGGCACCCTCATAGTCGGCATTATCCTATATTAAAAGCTTTCGACGGTTGTTCGCGTTAGGCGTGGATATTATAATACACCTTACCGGCTTTATAGAAAATAACATTCATGAACAATTTTTGAGGGAGTTCTTAGCGGGCATGGTTCTCTCAATAACGGTCTGCAGTCATGATAAAACCCGGCAACCTGGCAAAACCAGGACCTTGCCGGCTTGATAGAAAAAACATCCAGGAACAATATTTTTAAGGGAGTTATTAGCCGGCATGGTAAATTTCATAAACATTGCCGGCGAAGAAAGCGACGGAAGCCTGGCAAAGCCAGACCTTGCCGGCCATATCAGGCAGCTTTTTCCTGTACTGTCATGCACTGCGGACGGAAGTCTGACGAAATAATATCGTGCCGACCCTAGGATATCCGGTAGGGTTTGGTAATAAATATGACGCCGACCAAATCAGAATACACCCAAAAAAAACACATCCATTTCATTCATTTGTAGCACTCCAAAGTTCCTTTCTTTGCTTTCGGTTTTTGGATATGACTTCTACAATTCTTTCTAAGATTGCATTGTATATTCCAAGTGCAAAGGAAATTTTGTGCATTGGGAAAGACCATCCTCACGACGTTAATTATTGCTTGCTCATTGTCGGTGACTATAATCCCCGGAGTTTCGTCTTCGTGGTAGAGAAGCTTCAAAGTTTCCAATGCCCAAATATAACTATCATCATTCTCACGATCCATAAAACACCATGCCACCGTGAACGATTGCTTATCCTAGGTTTGTCCTACAATGTTCAACAAAGGCATGTTGTACCTATTCGTCTTATAAGTACAATCCATGAACAAAACTTGGTAAAAGCAACGCGCCAATTGAATCATATCAGGATGCGCAAGAAAAATACGATCCACCTTCCCCTCCGATAACTCATGGTGTCTCACCGTGTAGTTGTATTTGTGTATTAACCATTGTGATTCTTCCATCACCTTTCTTCCATCCCATTAAATTCTTTTAATGGTTTCCTTGGTCGCATAAATTGTAGACAATGAAGAAAGGTTACGCGGGTCATCCCTCTTGAACTTACTTAGGAGCTTACTTGGTTTAATTCCCCAACTTGTTCTTACTTGTTCGAACTCGTGCGGTTTCAACTTGGCAACTTGACAATGCCCAACAAGAGTGTCCGGATCTTTATGGTTATGCCAACCAACATCAACTCTACTCATTCTCCACACGTTGTCGGTATCTTTGTTCCTCCAAAAAATTATCTTGAATGGGCATCCACACTTCTTTGACTTCGTCTTGTACACCATAGTCGTCTTCTTATCATACACATAACCCTTTCTCTTGTGACTTTCCTCCGGCAACCCATAACACTCGCATACCATTTCAAACCGCGTATCTCTTTGTTGGGTGTTTTTCACTAAAACGCACATCTTCTCTTTGGCTTTCTTAACAATCCAATTAACACGTCGTCTTTTTCCTTCCATTCCAAATCATTAGCATAATGTTCGGAAGTATCGGGACCCTAATTTTCGGAGCTTGGTGATCCACATAGGTACCAATGCCACAATCTACACAACATCAAAAGTTTAGTTGATATGTATTACAAGGTCAGCAGAGTCGACATATAAAACACTGTCGGTTAGAAAAAGCCGCACGTAAGAGAATATAAACATTGCGACATGGCAACAAATGCCCAAAGTTATGAAAACATGAAAATGCCTATTGTAAGCATTTTTCAAAGTAAAGGCTCTTGTGTTTCAAAAAAATGGACCGTCGGCAAGGTTAAAATTTTCTACACTGCCGGCGTGATACTTGCTCATGAAAATTCGGCACGTTGTGCAAAGTAGAACCACGCCTGGCGCTACGGTCGCATGATCGACAAGCGTCGACCATGCCGACCCTGTACAGTAGAATTGAAAAAAAAAAACAAAATCGATCATTTCCATGGAAAAATCACAATCTTCACCACCTAGGTTGTCTACCTGATTACTTGCAGCTCCATTCTCTTCTTCTTGGTCATTGGATTCTTCGTTTGGCTCAATACATTCATCACTTCCATACCCATTATGAGTTTGAGGAAAATAAAAGTGAGGGTCATGCATGTAATCCATTCGATCATGGTCTGGTACATCATCATACAAGTAGTCATCATCTCAGAGGAAAGTTAGAAGACTCCCCACTTCAAAATCAGATTAGAATCACTAATCTCACTCATATCACAAATTTCACAAAAACCCTAACTTCCCCCCCCCCCCCCCAAAATCTCCTCTACTCCTTTATACTAATTCTCTCTCTAAATGATTTCTAAAACTCAACTTATAACTAAATCAACTAACTAATCTAACTAATTTAACTAATTTAATCATTTTAGTTATATTAGAGTTAATCATTGTGGGGGCATTTTAGCCATTTTACAAAAATATAGGTTAAAGGGTAGCTTGACTTTACTCCAAAATGACCCTATTTTTTCTTATTGGGTATACCTCAATTAGTTTGGGTATACCCCAATCTCGCCAGGAAAAGGTTTTATTCATGAAAAGATTGTTAATAATATAATGTGATTCTCGATTTATTTCCCAACAACCTTTCACAAAAAAGAAAATATTTCCTACAATCCAATATTCTTCGAGGTTTCGTCGACTAATTAGGCAGGTAAGGGGACAACATAATCTTTATTGTGCGAGTTTCTTAAAACCAGCTACACTCGCACCAACTGGACAGGGCTTCACATGAAGCTATGACTTTATTACCATGAGTACTCCAGCATTTCTCTTGGCAATCCTGTCTGATTATACAGGGTGCTGCCTACCTTTCACCTTAAATACGCCCTTCAACTTGACTGAGCATGGTTCCGCAACCTGGGCATTAATTTCAAAAGAAATGAATCTTTCTCTTTAAGAATATCACTTGACTCGGTATGTTTCCGCAACATGTGCGTTAGTTTCCAAAAGAAATGAATTTTTCGTGTTAAGAAAAATATAGATTTAAGCAGGGACGGAGCCAAGAATTTTTGTGGGAATGTTATTTATGCCCCTACTATCCATGGGTCATGCACAAACACCCTTATGAGTCTTTTCAAATACCCCCGATGGCATAAATGAAATTTTTATTAAAAAAAAATTTCCATAATTCCTTTTTAACCTTTCCATTTCATTTCCTTCTTCTTTAACAAAGACAGAGAAAATTATGCATCGCCTCCGTCACTCCCACACCACCATCTCCATCGCTCCATCTCCACCACCATCGTGACCGCCTCCACCACAACCAACACCACCACCAACGATCCAACGAGAGATTAGAAGGGTGAAATTGTGAAACGAAGTCGTGTTGGCTGAATCGAGATGAAATGGAAGATGGTTTTGTTGATATTAGTGTTTGAGTTGATGTTGCGATCGGAAGGGGAGATGGGCCGAAGAAATCAGGGAGATGAAGGTGCGCCATCAATTTGCGAATGAAGGAGAAGATCGATGAAGTTGCTGCTAATGATTAGAAGAAGGCGTTTATGAAGAATCAGTAGATGGAGATTTCGGTTTCAGGTAATTTTTGAATTCGATGATTTGAGTGTTTGAACCATTGAAACTTAATTATGATTTAGTTATTCTTCCTCTACTGATTTCAAACCAGATTCAGAGATTAATTTGATTTTTGGTTTTTAATTTGATAATTTTAATCGAGATTCATATTTAAGTGTGGATTTGAGTTGAAGATTCGATTGATGAATTTATTATTGAATTGATAGGGTCAACAACAATGGTGGGTTAATGTTTTGGTCGTGTAATGGTGGTGGTGGAAGTTTCAACAATGGTATTTTGGTGAATGTTAAACGAGAGAAGATGAAATTGAAGAAGCGAATCTAGGGTTTTACGGGTTGAAGCTTGTTTGGTGTTTGAAATGGTTTATGTAGTGGTTGTATGTGAGATTGCAGGTGGTATGAAGAGATGCTTTGTGTTTTATGGGTGGTTGTTGGTGGTGCTGTAATTGGAGTCTGGTGGCGGTGGTTAGTGAAGATGCAGGTGATGTTGATGCTAATGCGTTGTCTTGAATCATTTTTGATTACATACAGAGTTCAAGGGAGTTGAGCGATTCCAGAGATGATAAGGAGATTTTGTAGGGTTGTTTGCTGCTCCAAGGAACTGTATTGAGTTTAAGGTGTTGGAACTGAAGCGGGAATAGATGAACTGTAATGGGCTTGTGTTGCTGAGCTGGCGTTTCTGAGATGGACATAGAGTTTGAAGTTGTATGAATCTCAGGAAGAACATTGAAGCATCAATTGAGAGATTGAAGTTGTGTGGCAGAATCAGTTCCATTGCAATTGCAATTATAGTGAACAAGGAACTAAAACTGCATTTAGAGTTTGCTGCTGCACTGAATTGGTGGAATTGAGCAGAGTATAAATGTATGTTTAGGATAGGTTTTAAACTCAAGATGAGCTGGTGAAGTTTGTATTAGCAACGGTGATGGCTTTGAGGATATGGATTGCGGTGGAGTTTGTTGGTGATATTGGTTGAACTGGTGTTTGTGCGCCAGAGAAGGAACGGTGAAGTTACTGATTCGCGAAACTTAGGAGAAATGAAGAAAGAATGGTTGGCTGTGTGTTGGCTCGATAATGGTTATGAGCTACTTGAACGTAATGATACATGTATGCAAGGAAATGATATTTCGAGTGCAATGAAAAGATGCGATTTGTGTGTGGCGTCGGGAAGGTAAAGTAATTGCAACCACGGACAACCTCATCAAGTTTCTTCCAACTTTGGAAACAACTTGACCAAGTTGCTTCTACTATTTGGAGAAAACTTGTGATAGTTGCTTCCAACTTTGAAGACAACTTGACCAAGTTGCTTTCGATTTTGGAGGCAACTTCAAATAGTTGATTCCAGTTGGAGGCAACTTGAGCTAGTTGATTCCAGTTCAGAGGAAACTTGGTTATATTTTTGGGTCCATTTATTCATCGCAAAATTATCTTATACATATATCTTAAGATTTTTTGTGACGAATTTGTGATGCAATGGTAATACAGGGTTTATGTTGAGTTGATGATGATGGTTGTGCTCTTTGGTGCTCATGCTTTAAAGTCAAGAGAGTAGATGAATGCTTAGGAAGTTGAGAAGGAACTCAATATGAATCCAGGGCATTGAAAGCGAGAACAAAGAAGTTATTCTTTGCTTGTGTGTTGCTTGATGGTGTTTGAGTAGGGGCATGGAAGTGACTGCACCTATTGGCTCATGTTGCAAGTGTGCATAGACGGTTGTGGTCATGAAGCTTTTGCAGGTAGAGTTGCAGTAGCACAGATGGATGGTTTGGTGTTGTATGGTGGTTGTTTGAATTGTCGGTTGAGCACTGATAGTGTGGCGAACCTGTGGTGCAATGGTAGCACAACTGACTATATGTCAGATGATGTGTGTTAGATTCACACTGGTTCACTTATTTGTGTATAATTTTTTTTTTTTTTTTTGGAGACAACTTGTGCTAGTTGCCTCCATATATGGAGACAACTTAGGCTAGTTGATTTCACTTTTGAAGACAACTTTATGCTAGTTGCCTTTATTGTTGAAGACAACTTGACCTAGTTGCCTCCGATATGGACACAACTTCAGCAAGTTGACTCCACATGGTGGTGGTGGTTGGCGGCGGCGATGGTGGTTGACGACGGTGATGGTTGGCGGCGGCGGTGGGTGTCGGTTGTTGGCGGCGGCCGTGGTAGTGGACAGTGGTGGTGTTCGTTAGCGGCGGCGGTGGTGGTGGTCGGTGGTGGTGGTCGTCGGTGGTGGTTGTTAGTTGTGGTGGTGGTCGGTGGTGGTGGTTGGTGGTCGTTGGTGGTGGTGGTAGGCGATGGACAGTGGTGGTGGTTGGCGGTGGACAGTGGTGTGGGCATTAAAAATATATATATGTATTTTTTTTTTTTTGAATAGTGGTGGTGGTGGTTTTGTATATTCACTATATAAAAGAGGGTATTTTAGTAATGTATTAGGCTTAGGGGTATTTGTAAAGTTGATAAGGGTATATTTCAAGGGGCCTCATAGTAGGGATATTTAGATAATGTTCCCAGAATTTTTCTTGGGCAGGGCTAGAATCC
Source organism: Papaver armeniacum (assembly GCA_023531295.1). NCBI lineage: Eukaryota > Viridiplantae > Streptophyta > Magnoliopsida > Ranunculales > Papaveraceae > Papaver > Papaver armeniacum. Next base: position 63,434 of record JAJJWW010009632.1, on the reverse strand, counting down.
CATTGGTTGGCAAGGTGACCGAAGGTCGCGGCAAATTTTTAGTACTATCCCAGAACTAGTAGACAACAATGGGTCACCTATAGATTACTAGATTGCTAGACAATAAAACACTAAAACGAGCGAAGTTAATAGCAAAAAGGTGATAAATTTATTATTTTGGAAAAAAATGGGAAATAAATATGTTGAGAGGAAGAAAGTATTTTTCTTTATGAAGATTTTATGTCTTATACTCTTATAGTGTGGGCTAATTTGTATAAAGATTGGAATTTTTCATTGGTTAATAGTGGGCTAAACCGAAAATCCACAAAATTTTATCAACAAAAACATGTCAAAAAGTAGGGACGGGCTATAGCCTCACTTAACCCCCCTTATTAGGCCTGTCCCTGTATTGAAGAAAGTAACTCCATTGCATAGACGATATTTTTTCGCCACTTATCTATAATTATTGATTAAAAAGTTTGAGACTTCATCCAGTGCAAATTTGTGTACCCCTAAATACCGGGTGCCCATTTCCACTCACCCTATTTATTCGTATTATTTACCTGGTTTCTGGTTTCGCTTTTTTACTTCTTATTTTTCTAATTTTAAAATTAACTTGAAATTGATCAAACTAAAACTAAAAACAGAACCATAATTTCCCTCTTTTTTTTCTTTTCTCTTCTCGTTCGCTATCTTCCTAACAATAAGCTTGTTAACTCTAAAATAAACCCAATAAATTCATCAAAATTAATGCCTCGATGGTTTAACCTAATGAGTGTGATGTAAGATTTAATTTTATTAATACTTAAATAGGATCGTTGAACTTAATGATAAGCACACAATGAAACATATAAGAGTAGTTTATACGGAATACCTGGTAGTGCGAATCCGTCATAATTTCGTTACCAATAATTTTACTGTAGCCGTAATACCTTATTCTTCACCTCTTACCTTATGAATAGTAAAATTCTCGAACCCAATATAGATTGTGTTCCTTTTATAGGTAGGAGGACCAAGTTCCTAGGGTTTAGTATTGACATTAAATCTCGACCATCCATTAAGAAGAGATATTAGGAGTAGTGATCCATAAGGAAACAAGATATAAGTATAACAATAATCTAGATTACCAAGATTATTACATGGACCCAAGGGAATATTTAAGTTATACAAAAATATTCTTACATTCTCCTACTAGTCCACGTGATAATCTATTTAATGTTAATCATAGAAACATAAGTGCGCATAATTGCTAAACAAAATATAATGGTAGAATATAATCCTTAATCAAGCAAACTACTCATGCAAGTCATGTCGATTGCATATTTTCCTGTTATCAACATGTTCCCTTCCATGTACCACAACACAAATAACTTACTTAACTAGGCCTTAAATTTGGATATCATAATGGTCTAGTGATGTCCTCAAAAAAAAAAAAAGACAGAAAGACAATTTTGGTTAACATTCATCCGTTCACATAAGAGTATACTAAACATGGATACATAAATTAATTCAGAATTATGTTAATAAGAGCTCACTAAGTGTTCAATAAATAAGCACATAAACTAGCTGAATTCAATAATAAGTAACTCCCCCATGCCCAAGATTTCAATGTTTTCTTAAGAAGTCTTAAAAGCTAACTATTCATCACGTGCATTTGCATTTACAATTGTGCTTAAACGATAAATTGTTTCTGAATTTCCTTGATTCACATATAGATACTCAAGGTTCATGTTTTTTGTTCCTTTTGTATCATGTCATTCTATAATATATGCTGCGAAGCTAAGACCATAAATTTCAGCAATTTAGAGGCAAACCATAAGTCTCCGATTCTCGTAGACATATATAAATATTCAAACTTAATTTTCGGACTAGTATTAATGGATTCTTCCTTTGTTGAATCCACACATCCAGTATTTCCAAGTTTCTACTTTGGAAACCTAGGGTATATATGGAAAATGCTGATAAGTTTAAAAAGATTGTGGAAAATGTTAGATTAAGGAATGGGTTTTGATGTTTTGCATACAACTTTCCTTAATGTTTTAAAGGCATTGACAACAATGGGTGAACCAACTTGGAAATCAAAAACCAATGTTAACAAGGGATGAGGTTTGTCTGAAAATCAATTTCTGTCCGAATTTAGGAAAAGTCCTCGTTGTATGATGGCTTAGAGCAACTGCAGTGGTGCGAGTATAACCAAAGACCAAAGAGGGAAAAAAAGACCAAAATTTGGGTTTAGTCCGTGTTGTGACACTACGGTAGAAAGACTAAATTTTGTGGAGCGTGCATTATAAGGTCGCCCGATGGTGGAGCGTGCATTATAAGTTCGCCCGATGGTGGAGCGTACATTATAAGTTCGCCCGATGGAGCGAGATCCTGTTCATGTATTTGAAAAAAAAAATGGGGCGGAGGTATAAAGCCCGCACCACTAAAGAGAAAACTTAACAAAGAATGGGGCGGTGATATAAACACTCGCCCCACTAAAGAGAAATTTAAAAAAAAGGGGGGGCGGAGGTATAGTCAACGCATGTGGGGCGTTAAATTTGCGTTCGCCTGTTGTGGGGCGTTAACTATACGTTCGCCTGGTGTGGGGCGTTAACTATACGTTCGCTCAGTCTGGGATTTAGTAGATAATCGGTTTAGTCGATAGTACGTCCCACTACGTCTCGTTCTTTTACCAAATATTTGAGTTTAGTCGCCCGCTGTGGTTGCTCTTAGAGAAGAAGACTACAACAATTATGATTTCCTTGTGACTGTAACGGGTTATGATTTATTAGCTATCGGGAAAAGCCCATGGATTTCATTGCTCCACGGAAGGGTTTAGATTAGTCATGAGGTACGACTTGTTTTTAAAAAAGTTGATGTTTTTACGTAAAACTTCGATAAGACAAATAATTTGTTAATGCATATGGACATTTCGATGTGCAACCTTTAATAATATGCACACATACTCGTCTAGATAAACAAAATATTTAGGGTCCTTTGAGCACGTCCTCATGTTCAACTTGATCAATGATTTGGGTCCTTCACCTTGGTTTGAAATATTTAAATTATTAGGTAAAGTACCGGATGTTGCAGGTGATTCAATATTTTGTGATATTTTCGGTTACACTCGAGCCAATCGTTGTATTTGAGAATTTTTTAGAGTTTGTAGAGTGTGTCCAATACAGTTGTTAGTTGTCTGTTGGGAATTCTTGAAAGACAATTCATATTGGTTGTTGGGATTATTTGTTTCCACAAAAAACTGCTTTCAAAAGTTGACGTCCTCAGTTACGCTTGAGGAATTTTTATTTTAAATGTTTCATTGATCGAATAGAAATTAAACCGATATAAAAGATAAACTCTAGAAAAGTGCATATTTCGGAAATGCTCTCCAATCTTCACTTGTCGTTCACGCTAGCCCTAAGTTACATTATTATAATAGGCAGATCACGCCATTATAATTTCATGGAGTATACGATATTGACACCCTAGGGAACATTAATATGAATGCAAGAGCTTTAAAATGAAGGCCAATTTGTTGCATGCATGCCCAAACTGCTTTCAAGCATGAAATGGTAGCATAACCTACAAAATAACTCTAAAAATCGGTTGAATGGCCTATCTACCCGGGGTTAAGTGCTTGAGATTATTACCATTTGACTTAAATGTTCACTATGGTACATCTTTACCCAATAATTTAAACCCGTACACCTTTTTTTCTCTCTGAGTTCTGTTCTGCTAGTCCCTCCTCCTCCTAATGATATTTTGATAAAAATACTGATAAGATGTTAGCCAAATCACGATGTATTTCAACTCTTACTAAGAAAAAAAACAAAAAAGAGGAAAACAAACAAAGATCTCAGTCAAACATCATTTATTTTCATCAATCGATCAAAAACAAAAACAAAAACATTATTATTAGTTTAGGATTACATAATGAGTTTAGGATTACATAATGAAGCTAGTACTCAAACCCCATGACAAATTAAGATGCACAGTAAAATAATCAACACACCGAGAAAAGAAAGAAACAAAGATTCACGACCATCCAGCCCATCCAAAACCATCGAAAGCCACACTCCAAACCGTCACAGATTCACGACTATATTTATGGACGCTTAGATAATCTTAGTCGGATCCTCCGATTTTTCCAACTTTTGGAATACTTTTTGTTGCCGGACCAATAACACTAGATACGTCGATATTTGGTTTCCGGACATCATTTTTCGATACGGTGCTAGAATCCACTAGATTTTCAACCCCAGTAAATGATGAACTCAATGCCATTTCTGCAAATAATATACATTTATGAAAATAAAGTTAGAGTTCGACTACACCTAAAATAATAGTATAACATACCTATATATATTTGTGAAAAATATGTACTTTCTAGCAAGTGACATTATTTGTAAGAACAATCGCATGACTCATATATATTATTATAAGTAATTACAGTGGAAAAACAGTAATAATTGATTAAATACTTACGTGGTGTAAATGATGCTACGATGATCATGACAAAGAAAAAAACTGTGGAAAAAATGCTATTGAAATTTCTCGCCATTCTGAATACTTTTCGCACTCTTCTTCTAAGGAAAGCACTCTTCTTCTGAAGAAAATATGCTAAAGAGATTTTGATGTGATAATCAGAGACAACTTAGTGTTCTATTTATAACATCAGCTGGAATAATGACAGCTGCTACTGTTTGATTAATTAAGCAAAGCACGTCTTGCCACTATTATTAGCATTACTGGACAAAATCTTCAAAATCTGCAAACCACGTTCCCTTTTGGGCAAGTTCCGATGTCTTAAAAGATTTTGCCCATCTTGTTTCTTATTTAATCTTATCATTTTTATCCGCCATATATATAATTATTAGGCCGACCGAGCGAAGCGAGGGAGGACTTTATATATGGTGACTTAGTGTCAATGTGAAGCGTGACATTTTTTTCCAATTAGACACAAAAGATTGGATTTGGTTCAACGATGAAAGGACAACACTGTCCCTCATTGATTTTTTTTCCTCCCTTCAACATACGTAAATAATTAAAATGTTCAGGGCATCTTTGTAAAATGAAAAAAAAAAACACGGGAGATAAATTAAAATGGTTAGGCTCGATTTTGAGGTCCTGGGGTCGAATCCCAGTCTCCTCCAAAAATTTAAATCTATTTTTTTTCCTTTCTTTCTTCTTCTTCTTTTCCTCCTCTCGATTTCTCTGTAATTCTTTCGCCTCCACCACTATCACGATTCAGGACCAAAACCGCCACTAGTACCACCTCTGCCGCCACTAACACCACCACTAACACTCAGTCCACCCGCCATTAGTCGCACCAATACACAAATCAATACACTACACAGATTTCATATACTTGTATCTTCTCAATTTTATCTCAGTTTCAACATCTCAACAATTTCATCTCAATTACACAGAGATTCATCAAATTCAATCAGAAAACCAAAAACAAAAAACAAAAAACAAAAAGATAGATTTTTAAGAGCCCTAAAGTTCTAACATATTCCAGCAATTACATCCTGCACACAATACCACCATCAATTAAACTAAGCAACTCAAATAAACATTAATCAACAAACAAATTACAGAAATAAATGGAAACCCATGATGAATACATAAAACTAGAAACTAAAAAATAAAAACCCAATTTTTTTAAGAGACTTAAATTTCTTCAGTTATGCAACGAAAATTCAAAACATAAATCCATCTCTTCAAGCAGGTGGTGTAGCCATATTCATCAACCCCGCCGTTGTTTTCCATCGAATCAAAAACATAATTTCAAAACCCACAATAACATCACCAAAGAAAACTAATTTTCAAAATTTATGTGCTGAATAAAGGATTTTGGTTTAGTGGAAGAAAAGAGGGGAATGAAAAGAAGATTGAAAAGAGAAAACAAGAGATTAATGTTTTATGTTTGTTTTGATTTACATATGATTCAAGAAGTAGAAGAAGGTGGTTCTGTAGCAGTTGGGAAAAGGTGGCGGCGGTACAAAAGGAGAAAGAGAAAGGGATAGGGATAGGGCACCGGCACTGCATCGAGGAGGTTTAATATATTCAATCAACGGCTACGATATAATGTATGTATATCTACGGCTAGTATTTATTAGGATCAGTAGCTACTGGGCCTATTTACTCTTCTTTTTACCACTACCCCGTGAGGTAGACACCAAACCACACCACCAAAACACACGTCTCTACTGATTACCGTGTTGAATGTATTACATGTAGCCATTTAAAACATGTATTGCTGATTTTGTGATGCTTTAATTTATTAAGTCTTTGTGCCATTACTTATGGAACTAATCTTGTATAACGGAACTAAATAGTCTTTGTGGCAGTACAAAATCTTGTATTGTGCCAATTTTTTCGGTCGGCCATCCCACCGTGGTAGCGGTCATCTAGTATGATCTGTGGATCGGAATGTACTTCTATCCTACGCGTCACAACTCACAAACATGCAACAAGAGTGGACTTTTAGTTTCAAAAAAAAAAAAAAAAAAAAAAAAAAACAAGAGTGGACTTTTCTTGTCAGTTCAAGAGAGTCGAAATCATAACTGCTGCATGTGCCTCCAGGCTGTAATAGATATTCATGGTTAGATGAAGAATCTTCATCAAAATATGCTCCGTAGGGCTAAGCATTACGGTTTCGCATGTCGCTTGGCTATTGCTCAAATGTAGCCTAGCTAAAAGCGTGTTCAGTTGCACCTCACTTTGGTGTGGGGCTTCGTCTTTGCTTTCCATCAAAAAAATCCAAAAAAAGTAGATAGGGAAACTGAGTGTTTCCATGACCCACCGCTTAGCTTAAACGAGGACTACTTAAAACAAAATAGGAACCGTATTTTGGGACTACTTAAAAATGGTGGGGATTACTTTGTGATAGAAATGTCTACCCTATACTTATAAGGGGTGTCTTAAAGTGTGGAAATGACTAACTTACCCTCACCTATATATATAATCACCTCCTCCCATCACCACCACCTATATATATATATATATATAAACACCTCCTCCCATCACCACCGAACACCACCTACCACCACCGACCACCTCAAATCACCACCACCGCCACCTCTATATATAGCTTAATTTAAATCATTAACAAAACAAATCAAAATCAAAATTATAACAAACCCATTACTTTTCATTCGTTTTCCGTTGAAAAATGAGAAGTAATCATCAAAATGAGTTGAAAATGGAAGTGAGATAGAAGTTCGACTAGGAATTATGTGAAAAGTTTTGTCGAACTAGCCGAACTCAACTTTAATGGAGGTTTTTGTTTTCATAGAAAAATTCGGTTACGTCGAAAAAAAAAAGGTCCAAGCCGAACTCATAGTTCGGTTACGTCGCAAAAAGTTCAGTTACATCGAAAAAAGTTCGGTTGCATTGCAATTTTTTCTCCTAACCAAACTTTTCTCCGTAAAACCTGCATATTGAGTTCGGTTATGTCGCAATTTTTTTTCCTAGACGAACTCCTAGTTCGGTTACGTCGCACTTTTCTTCTCCTAACCGAACTTTTCTCTCGAAAGAAAAAAACTCCATTAAAGCCGACTTGACTGTGTTTTTAAATATTAGCCGAACTACACTTGCAGATGAGTTCCGGCTATCTGTTCTTCAGATTTCGTAGCCGAACTTTTTTTTAACCAAACCAAAATTAATTTGTAAATTGTTCATTTTTAGGAATATTTTGGCCAATTCAAGCACCATTAGCTAAATTTAAAATTTCCATGAGTACCCAAAACATCACTCTTGTTGTGGCTCTTGTTGACAACCACTGTAAACTTCTCTGAACTGCTACGTATCCAATGAAATTTCCACATATTAATTTTGTGATTTCGTCCTATCGTAATTCTTGATAAGGCATGCTATTAAAACTCTAATGGAGATTTTTGAAGGTATTTTCATATTATTAAATTCTCTTATAAGTGTTGTTTTATGCAAATATTGATTCAACGTGGGTTCTTCTATGTTTTTGTATTAAGTTGATGATTTTTTAAATTTGAAAACATGTTTAGATAACATAATTTGATACATACAAGGTATTCTCTTTGTAACACCGGTGTTATTCTCTTCTTTTTACCCATTGGCACTCTATAATGATCCCGGATTTGGAGACATTATTTGACCAATGTTGGGGTATTTGTTTAATCTCAAGGCTGGTTAAACCTTATGTATTTTCTACAAATTGAAGGTGATAGAAGTTTGTCGGATTTTTCTCCGAAACGAATGATATTTTTTCAAAAGGTTAGTTGATTTATATCGACACAGACATCAATATGACTATGTATGTTCTTTAGTATTCCAAATTACTTGAGTAACACTAGAGGTGAGAACGCCACTCATGCGCAACTTAGCATAGTTGATGCAAAAAAAATTATCCATGAATTTGTTCAATTTTGTGCTATCATTTTATGTTATCAATATGATTGAGGAATGATCTTGCACATGTTCTGATTTACTTTTAGAAGTTTATTTTTCATCCCACACATGTATATCTCACTCTTCCAATATCCAAGAGTTCTCCAATTTTATAAAACTCTCACATTTGCACAAAAAGAATAGTCTATAGTAGGGAAAATAGTATGGGTCTTTGCTTCACGTCGTAGAGCCTTAGTTATCAGTAATTTTGGAACCCATGAGTTCATAAATGTCATGGAATTGGGTTGGCAGGTTAGGCATATTTATTATTAGAGAAAATATTTTCTTTGAAATTTAAAATTACGGTTGGATGAAATAGTAAACGAGATAATATCTATTTTATTTTATTTTTAATTTTAATGTTGGGACGACATTGTTACTTTGGCTGAATACTAAATAAAAATAACATGCTTAAGAAAAACAAAAAGGTAACTAATCATTTTCCTGGACGAAACCTTTTTGAATATCCAAACTATTTCCCATGGAAAAAATAAATTAAGCCGAACGCAAACAATGTCGAATTAGATAAAAAGGCATCTCGTGCCATTACGGCACGGGTTAAGCCCTAGTATCTTTTACATAAAACATGTGTTGGGTTTTATGAAGAACCGTTTTTTGGGACCAGCCTTTTTTTGAGGGGACCATTGTTTTATAAGGCCCCCTACCCTACAATGTTAAGGGATGTCCTAAAAATCATAAGATTACCAATTTGTCCCTTACCCTAATTAAAATTATCCCTAACCTAATAATCTAAAACAAAACCTAAAACTAAAAAACCAAAACCAAAAAAACAGTTTCTATCAAAACTGCTCCCTATTCGCTTCTCTTCTTCCCCAAATACAACATCGTCTTCATCGACTCCATCGATTAATCGTCGATTCAAAAAAATTTCATCGTCGATTAATCAATCGACTATAACAATGGTTCTTCGAAAGCAAACCAAAAGACTTCAAGGAGAAGGTCCTCGATTGGGACATCTAGCAAATCAGCCGAGCGATTTTCAGATTCAAAAAGAAGTTGAACAACCAAGTGAAGCCATAATCCGGTATAATAGACGGTTGTCAAGCCTCGATTACGCCATGGGACCGATTCGCAGGTATTTTGCAACAAACCCCTTGCTTTTAATTTGATTTTGATTCGTTTAAATGAATAGAAATCATCAAAATAGGGTTCAAATGGCGATTCAAATGCATAGTTCGGTTAGGTCGAGTTTCAAAAAAACCCAATTTTGTTAACCGAACTTCCTGAAAGGAAGAACACGAAGAACAGTTCGGTTCTCTAGGTATCAAAACTAGGTAACCGAACTTGAAGTTCGGTTAGATCGCAAGGAAGCCAAAAAAAAATTTCTAACCGAACTTAAAGTTCGGTTAAAACAGTTTTTTTTTTTACATGTAACCGAACTCCGCTTTTTTTTGCCTGCTAATATGAGTTTTTATGTAACCGAACTGTCATATTGAGTTCGGTTTGTTCGCATAAAAATCTAACCTTAGAAAGTAACCGAACTTTACCGGAAAAAAAATAATGTAACCGAACTTTTTAGAAAAAAACTTGACAAACCGAACTCTTCAGTAGTTGCAAATATGTTGAGTTCGGTTAGTTCGCAAAAAATGATGACAAATCGAACTCTTCATTAACATTTACCAATGTTGAGTTCGGTTTGTTCTCAAAAAATATTTGTTAACCGAACTATACTATGGTCCCCAAAATTAGAGTTGGCCTATTTTGTTTAAGCTAATATCTTTTGTTTTCTTGATTAGTGGGAGAGGCAAAAAACCAAACAAACCTTTGCTGGAAGATCTAAGAACTCCCACCCCTCGAGGCAAAGTACATTGTGATGCCGGTCACCGTGGAACCAAAAATGCTAAGTATAGAGGTGGGTCATTACCGGATGTTGTAATCCAAGATGGTGTTAATAGAGATAATGTTGACAACGTAATCCAACAAGTTAATGAAGAGATTGTGGAAGCGATGGGCAATGAAGAGATCGTGGAAGCGATGGGCAATGAAGAACAACATCAAGGTGTAGAAGGTGAACCAGCTGAAAGAGGAGGAAATGAGGGTGCCAGTGATGGTGAACCAGCTGAAGGAGGGGGAAATGAGGGTGACAAAGATGGTGGTGAACCAAATGAGGGTGACAAAGATGAGGAAGATGGAGATAAGGATGATGTTGAATCAGAGGAGGAGTTGGATGAAGAGGAAGTTGATGAGGAAGAGGCACAAGTAGAAAAACAATTGCAAAAGAAACCTAGAAAGACGCCTAACAAGCCTTGTGCTAGATATTCTTACATTCCCGATGACAATTTGTGTTTGTCTCCAAAGAATCCAACTTATGGTACTCCGAGAGATGGAGGGGAGTTATTGATGGGCTACAAAAACTCATGGGCTGCCAAGATCTTTGCGGCAAAGGTATGGTTCAATCTTAACCATCAAGATTTCTCGATCATCTTCTTTTATTTGAACTTATATTTTGACATATATTGTTCTTTTCTATATATTAGTATATAAGATAGTTTGTTGCTTTTGTAGGATCATACTAATGCTTGTTCGTGTTTTGAAACGTCAAAAGAACAAGATATGGAATATAGAAAATGAGTGTGATGAGGTGCGCTTGGCGGTATTTGATTGTGTACTATGGAACGGGATACAACATGCGCACCAAAAATTTGATGTCATCCTTTATTCTTGCATTTGCCGAGAGGTCTTATCCGAGACGGATACCTTTCATCTACCTTTTGGTGAGATGGCAATTACTCGGATGATTGTTTTAGAATCACAAACTCTACCAATAACGGGAACAAGTGTTCGAGATGGCTACGATCCTTCGATGAGTTTTGAACTTCTTGAAAAGCTATGCCAAAGGTGTCTAGGATGGAGCGATAAAAAGGCACAATGTGAGTTTAGACGAGCTAACAAAGAGCCCGACGAAGGTGATGAGTATAATGAGTTCGAGGGGGACCGCACGTACAAGAAGAAGTTGAAAAAAGATCAAGCTCAAGACCTTGTTTGATGAGTTTTTAGGGACGAAAGATTTGGTTGCTCGAGGAAAGTTGGTGATGACAGAGGAGAAGATTAAGCACCATGTGACCGCTTATTTGTTATATCAACTAGGAACCATTTTCTTCCCCGACATTCGGGTCACGTGGTAAATGCTCATTACCTCCGGCTATTGGACCCCTTGGATGAGGTGAACAACTACTGTTGGGGCATTGCGGTGCTTTCATTCGTTCAAGAGGAACTCGAAAAGCTTCGAGGCTTAAGAGTCTATATTTTGGAGGCTTATACACCCTTGTTCGGTGCCCGTTAAATTATCGTTTGTGTGTTTCAATATATAAGTGAATGAATGTGTATTGTTACTAATCATATTGCGAATGTATTATTTGTTGCCTCTTCTTATAGGTTTGGGTGTACGACCACTTCCCTAAACTTCAATTGTCTCATGCTCACACTCCTTGGCCTTATGGGAAGCCTACAATGGGTAAATATGAATTTTGAATTCACGGGAAAAGAATAAGAAAAAAAGGTGTTGGAGTTGAGGGAGAAATTGGATACGTTAACGGTGGAAGATGTGGTTTTCCATCCTTACACCATTCCATCGAGATGAAGACGAGGAGGATGTTGAGGTTATTGATTTCTCACCATTGTGGGGGTATAATGGACCGTTGTTTCATCCTGGAGGTTGTACAATGTATAATCCTCTAAGAGTATTAAGACAAGTTTCTTGTGTCCAAAGTGTCCCACAAGTGGAAAACTTCAACTTCAAGGTGAAGAAGCAGGGAACTAAGAACACCGAGTTGAAGTTCACCCCCAAATACGATCCTGCTCCATCGGTGGACCACTGGAAGAACTTTGGGGATTATCTTGTTCCAGCTGAAGAGTTACAAGATTCTTTTGATGAGCCAAATGCCGCTGACGAGGGATATATGGAATGGTATGAACATGTTTCTCATCCTCGTGTAATAAACGCTGTCCAACAAGCCCGTGCTGAGAAGACAAAAGCGAAGGCAGTGGAGAAAGAGGCTAAGAAAATTATGAAGCATACCCCTCTGTGTGGTGATGAGGCCTTGATCTTGTGGAATTCGGCGGTAAGAAATTTACTCTTCTTTTTTGTGTTTCAAATTGTTATGAAGTATTGAAAAATAATATTTACTTATGTTTTTGATGAGAATAGGTGAAGGCAAGTGGAAAATTGTTGAAGAAAATGATGGCAAAAATCCGGAGTGGAGAGCCGATGGATACTCGAGAACAAACAGACCTGTACAACCAAATAACTAATGTTTTTAATCCCATCCTTGTCGATACAAGCCAGGTTGATCCAAGCCAGACCATGCCATCGAAGAGGAGTCGCCGACAAGGGGAAGGTTCAAGTCGGATGGTTGAACAACAAAACAGTGGAGATGACACTCCTAGTGACGAAGGACGACCTAAAGCTCCTAAACGCAAGACTAGAAAAGTTTCTGGTAGTGGTCGTGGTAAATGAGTGATTGCAACAATTATTACTTTGGTTTCTCATGTTTGGAAGACTTTTTAATTGCGGATTTGGTAGTTTGGTTCCTTATATTTGGAATACTTTTTTATGATTAGCAGGATTTGGTAGTTTGTTTCCTTATGTTTGTGCGCTTCCAACATTTAGTGATGTGGATTAGTTTGTTTCCTTATGTTTATTAATTAAATTTCTTAATTTGGTTTTTAATTTGTGTTCTAAGGGATTAGTTTGGGTATTTGACGATTAAGTGTTTCATTACATTCAAATTTTTAAGAAACAATTAGTTAGTTCGGTCAATATACTAAATCTCGTAAACAACCGAACTATGTATTCGGTTACCTACAATGTTTTTGGATCAACCGAACTTAATGTTCGGTTACATACAGTAAAGGAAACCTAACCCACATCATGACAAGAAAATTTCTATAGTTCTGATGTAATGTTCGGTTTCCTGGTAAAATTTTGAAGGTAACCGAACTATAATGTTCGGTTAACTGCAGAGTACTGCGATGTAACCGAACTCAGACCAAGAAAATTTGAAAAGTTAAATTGTAAAGTTCGGTTACCTGTAGAAAACGTAATCTAACCGAACTCATAACATGAAGATTCTGATGTAATGTTCGGTTCCTTGACAATATTTGGCATGTAACCGAACTTGGTACTCGAGAAAGTTCGGTTTCTTCGCGATTTCGTAATGTAACCGAACTCACACCACTAAAACGACCAGGTATTTGAATTCACTCATTTTATTGAATCGAAAAAACATACATGTAGTTGAAATAAAATAGAAGTAAAACACATAAAATTCTTCAATACATCGCCCTAGGGATTCTCTACGATTTTAATTATATTGGGCGAATTGCCATTCAACTTCCTCCAAGAGAGTGTAACGATCCCTCGTGCGAAACTCATGACCGTACCTTAATTCGTATTGGCTCCGACCCAAAGTATACCTGGGAAAACAATTTTTTAAATAAGTTAGCGTTGTTGAATAATCATAACCAAATAAATATTTTTTGATGAGAGGCCTATTGATTCACAAACTTACTCTATTCATTCGGTCTTCGTTTGGCATAGCGTCCTTACGAGCTTTCAATTCGTTTCTCAACGATGCGCATTCATTGTATAAATATGCGTACCTTTCCCGTATTTGCTTTGGAGCGTCCTCCTATAACGATTTCCGCTTAGTGCTTTAAAACCTTAAACACCCGTTTCCACCAAGCATTGGTGTTTTGATCATCCCCAAAGTAAGGCCCTCTTGTTGGGTCTTCGTTCATCGTCACCCATTGCGCTTCCTCAATTGGAGTGCTTTGTGAGAGTGGTGTGTGCTCTGACAATAGCAACATCTTCTAGATCATTGAACGGAGTTGGAGCCATTTTTAGTGTTCCAAAGTGATGAGTAACTGATTTAGGAAGATTGAAAGTGATGGGTGAATAAGTTTGGTAGAGATTGGTCTCTATTTATAGCAAAAAAGTACCCAACGGCTAGTTTTTTTAAAAAAAAAACGGTTACTTCTGCAATAATTGCTCCTACTAGTCAAAGTTACCGTTGGTTTTCAAATTCGGCAATAACTTCGTATCGTGTTCGGTTAACTGCAGAGTACTGCGATGTAACCGAACTCAGACCAAGAAAATTTGAAAAGTTAAATTGTAAAGTTCGGTTACCTGTAGAAAACGTAATCTAACCGAACTCATAACATGAAGTTACAGTGTAATGTTCGGTTCCTTGACAATATTTTGCACGTAACCGAACTTGGTGATCCAAAAGTTCGGTTCCTTATCTGATTTCGTAATGTAACCGAACTCACACCAGCTAGATCAAACAAAAGTTACAGTGATTAGTTCGGTTGCCTGGTAAAATGTTGGTAACCGAACCTTACAATGTAAATTTGGTGGTTTACACTGTTCGGTTACCAATGATTTACGGAACAAACCGAACCTTTGAGTTCGGTTTTCTCGATGCATTTGTTATGTAACCGAACTATGTAGTTTGAAATTTGAATGACACTAATGTCAAGAAACGGCTATTTTTATAGCCGTTATACACCCCAAAGATGGTATAAATATGTGTCTCATAGATAACATTTTGTCTCAAATTCTTCTAATAATGGCAGCCACTACTTCTAAATTTACTCTAGATGAAGATCTATCTCTTTGCAGAAACTACATACTATACTATCCAAAGAGGGGTGAAGAACGAAGAATGAATGGTATTATGAGTCAAAGTTATTGGGGGAAAATTCATGAGAAATTCTCGCCCGACACAACAAACCCTCATAACCGTGATCGAATA
The DNA here is from genome assembly GCA_023531295.1 of Papaver armeniacum. Taxonomy (NCBI): domain Eukaryota; kingdom Viridiplantae; phylum Streptophyta; class Magnoliopsida; order Ranunculales; family Papaveraceae; genus Papaver; species Papaver armeniacum. Next base: position 48,267 of record JAJJWW010009632.1, on the reverse strand, counting down.
GCATTATTCCTTCGATTCGACAAGATTAGAGCTAGAGTTGTGGAATTTATGGCTTTATTTCGTATTGTAAGGCGGTATCGACTTAGGGGTGAAGGATTCTCCAAATCATTTTAACATCAAAAAACGAATGGCGAAGATGGAAGAGAAAGGATTTCAAATATGAATATCATTTCCGCCTCCTTAAAGACTTTTTCATAACGCGTTTTGGATATTAAATGTTATGTAGCTTTAGTTTTAGTTCGGCAATGTCCTCTAATTTCATTTCCTAACCGAACTTAAGTCTTGATGTCTCACTGTTTGGCGATGTCATGTAATTAAGTTTCAATATGAAAAAAAAAACAAAAAAAAAATTCCAAAAATAACAGTCTCGTCTCTTATTCTTATGAAAATGTTGAAAGCATAACCCAAAAATAAGACCTAATTCCAAAAAACACAATCTTCAAAGTTTTCCACATCCGCAACGGAAACACAATCTTGAAAATGGTACATTTAATCATCCGCAAGGGAAACTGCACCCTCGTGTATGATTTTTTCCGAATCCTTCAAAGTTTTCCACATCTCCATGTTATGCTCGTACTTAATACACCATCCCAACATTGTGTCGGGGTTAAATCCTTGCCAATAAGAGTATCCGCATATCGGAGGCAGTGGACAATCGTCTTCTAACCGGAGGCCTATAAAATGGTTGTTGTTAACAAGCGCAATCACCACCCTCCTACGTTTAAGTTGCTCGACACATATCTTTGTTTTCGGAGTGTATGTGAAACTAGCACCTTTTGAGAAATAGTGAACCACGCAATTGAATGCTTCGGCGATTAAGTGCCCACATATCGGAATGCCCATCCAATGATCCCTTGTGATTGGATCCCCCCCGTGGAGACGCCTTTGATACCTAATAAACTGCACATTCAGACTAGCATCCCCATCGGACAACATTCGCTTGTAAAATTCCGGGTTGTCCTTTAGCTTCATCAACATCCTTTGCCGGACATAAGTGATTTGATTATTATTATACAACTTTGCACCTTCAGTGAAAGGCCCTAGTTGTTGTACGACAACGTGGAATCCGCAATTACCATCCGCAGGGACGTCATCGGTGGATATGACGTACTTTCTAATATATGTAGGTAGGTCTTCCAAGTACCTTCTATCAACAAAAGTTGATGTATCATCAATTGGTCGACTTCTTTCTTGGATGCGGCATATTGGAGCCTTAAGCTTAACGTCTCGTTGAATTGGTTGGCTAGGTTCCGATGGAGTAGGTGGGGTTGGTTGCGAGCGTAACATCGGTCCTTTTTTCTTCATATCCCGTTCACTTGTTTCGCCCTTTTCCACAGTATTCCTAGACCTTTTCTTAGAATCTTCTTGATACTTCGCCGCGGTATGCTCATGCCCACAAGGGTCTCTAGTAAAAGGGGTCATTTCACTTTTCCTCTTACCCAACACCTTTGCATATTCTCTTATTTGTTTTTTTGTTTCTTTGGTGATTGGCCTACCTTTCCTCTTGCCTTTTTTCGGTTCGTGCACATTCTCCGAAGTGTGTGGATAAACAATTGGCCGCATGTCATCCCAAAAGATTTGCTTTTCGAGTTTGTTCATGTTCCGGTACATCTCGATAACGATTCTTCCCATCACATTGTCACCAAACTCTTCTCCGACATCGCCCTTTGGAGGAGGGACAAAACTTAATTGTTGCCAATATGGATCTATATCGCTTAGAGGGATTATGCCATGTTCATACTTAACTATCATATGGCGACAAGGGAGTCCCATAGACTTCATCATGTTGCAAACACACACTCGTCCGCTTGGTTCCCCATATGTCAATCAAATGAACCTCTGCCATTAACCTCTTAATGCAAGCACGCGAAACATTATAATGAAGTCCCTTAAACAACCGAAGGTCCGCCATATTTGTGATGTTACCACCTTTGTCCACAATCTTTTTGTACTTCATGATGCGGCTTTTTTGAAACTTCCCTTTAATTCTATCAATCTCACGGTTGAAGTAATTCTCCATTGCATTAAACACAATCACAAAATTATCGACACATCCAAAAAGATTTTTCTTCAACCGGTGGTGAGCCGATTCTACCAAACTTGTCGCTTGATTCCCAAAGTGTTTATGGTGGTTGGTAAATGCATATACGAAGCGCTCTTTGTGCGGTTCCAACCATTGCTTAACCACATACGTTACAATATCCTCGGGATATTTGGGGCTAGACCAATGTTCGATAAATGCCGCAAGATTTAGATTATACTCTTCTTCGGTGAGAGACCAAGTCAATGACTCCCATTCACCAGAGAAAGCAACCCATTTAGCGTGATTTATAGTGTATTGTATATCGAATTCCTCTTTTGCAGTCGCTTGTTCATCTTCCGGTAGCTTACTAATCTCTTCAAATGCTTTCCTCTTTGGTGGACAAATTTGAGGCTTGCACCTATTCATCACATTACACCAAATATGGAACGTACAAAGCATATTATGTGCTAATGGGAAGACTCTCTCTATTGCGTTCATTAATGCTACATCGTTGTCCGTCACTATAACCGCTGGGGATATCATCATCTCGGTATATGGCCTTCACTTGTTGTAGCGCCCAAGTGTAACTTGGTTCTTGCTCATCTTCTAGAAAACAAAAAGCAACGGTAAACGGTGACTTCGTCGAGGTACGACCAACAATATTCAACAATGGCATCTCGTATTTGTTAGTCTTGTAAGTGCAATCCATTATAAGAACTTGATGGAAGGATTGAGCCAATTGAACACTCTTCGGATGCGCAATGAAGAGATGCGTTATTTGATCTTCCGGACCCACCTTCTTTTGAACCGCGTAGCCTTTCTCTTTAGCTACCAAAAACAATTGTTGCATCACTTTTCTATCCTTCCATTCAATCCTTTTAATTGTCTCAATTGCATTGTAAATGGTCGTCAAAGATGATACATTATCCTTGTTATCATCCTTTAGTAAGCGAAGCATGTTAACTGGTGAAATTCCCATTCTCCTAAATTTAGCTATTTTCTCCATTTCTTGAGGAGTGAGCCGAGCGGCCATTGCATGTCCTTCAAGATCATCCGGACGAGGGTGGTTATGATGGCCTACCACCTTATCCATAGATAGAACCCATCCATTCTTTTTTTTTTTTTTTGCACTTACTAAATACTAGCTTGAACGGACATTTAGTTTTCTTTGAGCACGCTGTGTTCTTCCTCGTCGTCTTTCTTTTATACACATAACCCTTCTTCTTGTGACTAACATTGGGATCTCCACTTCTCTCACAAACCATTTCAAAACGAGTTTGGCTTTCTTTTCCATTCAAAACTAATACGCACATGGCTTTCTTGGCATGTTCTCTAGCCCAATTCTTCGCATCAATAGTTTCATCAAAAACCAAATCATTGACATAGTGATTAGATGTATCTTCAAACAGCATGCCAACCGGAGAAGGTTGATTATCCATTGGTATAGGTTGACATTCAATCTACAAGAACAGAACAACATCAATTGCAATCGAAATAAGTTCGGTTCTGATATTATTTTATCGGGCTTACCAACTCGAGTTCGGTTGGTCAAGCAAGTTGACAACTAATCAACTTTACGTACACTACATCATAAGTTTATTGTACGTAATTTCGGTTAGGTAGTGGGTTGGTATGAAGTTTGCGAACCAACCGAACTCATGGACCCTAAAGTTCGGTTATATGATAATTTTATCGGTATAACCGAACTCATAGTTCGGTTTGCCAAGCAAGTTGAGGGCTAACCGAACTTAACGTACACTAATTCAATATTTTATTGTACGTAAGTTCGGTTAGGTAGTGGGTTTGTATGAAGTTTGCGAACCAACCGAACTTATGGACTCTAAGTTCGGTTATATGATTATTTTTCTGGAAAACCGAACTCGAGTTCGGTTTGATTTTACAAGTTCACAACTAACAACTTTACGTACACTAAATCAAAATTTTATTGTACGTAAGTTCGGTTATATTAAGGGTTGGTATCAAGTTTGCGAACCAACCGAACTTTATACACTAATGTGAAATATTATTTTACGTAAGTTCGGTTAGCTATTGGTTGCAAACTAACCGAACTCATAGACCCTAAAGTTCGGTTACATTTTGGCCAAACCGAACATACCACTGTAATCCTATTTATAGAGTTCGGTAACTACTCTGTTAACCGAACTTCAAAAAACCTCCATTAATGGAGAGTTCGGTAACCCATGTGTTTAGAAAAAGTAACCGAACTACACTTGCAGATGAGTTCGGTTACATGTTCTTCACACAAGGTAACCGAACAAGCACAAATCTACTCTAAAAATTCACATTTTTTGAAAATTTGGACCAATTCAACCAACATTACCTAAGTTTTGAGCATACCTGGGTACCCCAATATTCTTCCTCCGGTTGTGGTTGGTAAAATCCATCGTTTTCACCATCTTGAAATTGGCTTTGGGGAAGAATACATTCACCATCTAAGAAATTATCCATATCCGGATCATTGTGAAGATTGACATATACTCTAGGAGATGAAGGAGATGTAGATTCGGATGAGCTATCATCAATTGAATCATCACTTGAGTAGTCTAGATTAGTGAACTCAAAAAAAATTTTTATTTTCCATGGTTTTGTTCTTCAACTTCTCAAACTTCTCTCTCCCAATAATTCTACTTCTTTTTAAAAATCGATTTTTTAAATCTCAAATCTTTATTCAAAATAATTTCACTAATCACACTAACTAATCATTAACCAAATATAATCGAGAGGGTAATTTTGGTATTAATATAAATATTTAGATAAGGGGTGACCTAGAATTACTTCTAATGTCTTACCCAAAATAAAACAATGGTCCCCCCAAAAAAAGGCTGGTCCCCAAAAAACCGTTCTTTATGAAAATAGTTTTTGGGCTTAGCATTACAATACTGCTAAATACTTTTTGGGCTTAGCCTTACCTACTACATTACTAGAAAGGGGTAGCTGTACTACTAGAAAGGTGTAGGTGTAAGGAAGTGAGTAATGAGTATTATGTGATCATGGTGGATAGTTAGGCCGGGGTTTTTTCTTTTTTTGTTCAGATCATCTGATTATGCCTGCAAATTGATTTCAAGATCTAGTGGGTGTCCTCGCACACCCGCATCAGATGATTTTCATGTTTAAATACCCTTCTGCTCTACTAGACAAATGCACGTGTAAAAATGTTACGTTGACAACAGATTCTACCGGGGTTAATCCCGTGTGAGAATCAAAGGGCTGTCCTACAATGACTCGTGCATTGGGATAGGATGAGTGAAAGTGGGACCTACCGTTTATCTCACACGGTATTTTATCCCGGTAAATAAAGCATTGTTGCATATATATAAGTTATGCATCCCATAAATAATAGACTACCACAAACTCGTAAGTAGTTTCTGTAGTGAATTCAGGATCCGGTAACAGGTCTATCTTCCCATGTTAACACAATTGGCCTCGGCCTTCCTTGCTGTTGAAAGACTCCATGATTGTTCCTTGATATTATTCACCTTATCGCTTGTTTTGTGTATTTGTCATATTACAAAATAGTTCAGTGTGTTGTAAATTAAAAGGTAGACATAGAAAGTATAGAGAAAATGAAGAAGGATTCTCATTAGATGTATCCACTACAAAGGAAATGCTGGCTATTTATAGGGATATAAACTAGCATTTACAATGGAGTTAAAGGATATGCACCAATTACTACTAATGGTGGTTACAAAGTAACGGGGGAGATGAAAAGGAGACGAAAGGATGGTGGTGAAGAAGAGTGTAAGTGTGGTGTAATTATATTATATAATTATTTCAAAATACTCCCTCTTGGATAACACCACATTGCTTAACATTGCTTCATTAAAATCTTGATAAGAAAACCCAACGGGAAAAACGTAGGTGAAGGAAAAAGAGTACGAAACGTTTAGATTAGTGATGGACGCCCAAATGCTTCCTCATTAAAACCTTGACAAGGAAAACCCAGTGGGAAAAAACCTTGACGAAGGAAAAAGTCAAAAAGAGTAAAATGTCATAGTTCAATTGATACCTTAAAGTCCATACCTTTTAGTATGATCCTCCCCTTCATAAGTACTTCAGTTAAATATTGGCTTGCAAATCTTTGGGTGGACACTTCCTAATTTCGATGAACGAATTTCTTGAATGCAAAAGATTGTTTGTTCTTTGGTGAAGAAATTGCAAGTTGACGAAGTTTTATATTGTGTCAGTCTCCTTTGGTTGAGCACGGTATTTATAGATTCATCTGTGTGGGCCTCTCTTTACTGACACCTTTGATGCTTATCGTCCTGGTCAATGTGCCGACCCGATGAATACCTCCGTTACTCTCCGATGCCTCTAATGGTAATGTGCTACGACGATGGTGCACCTTTTCCTTCTCCATAGGATGTTTGACACGTATCCTATGTCTATATATAGCATTTAAGGCGGGTGGTTGGGCAGTCCGCACGCGTCAGATAGCTGTGTCTGCTGTTGTCACTTCCTTGTGTGTGGAAATCATCCTCACCTTTCGTTTCGGATCTATCTTGGGATAGGGTAAAGTAGATTTCTGGGTCTTTTATGGTGCTTCGCGGCGTCTTACCCATCAGGTACTCCTTGATCCCGTGTCGTCAGATTTGTTTTGTGATGAGTACGTGGCAAATAATGATGGGATTTTGCAATGTGGCATCATTGTATAGATGCTCTTCCACTTCATGGAGTACATTGTCTTCTTCTTGACACGTGGTTGATTGTTGATTTATGTGTATACAACTTCCTTTGATCTGTTTCTCGGCAAAAACAGATGCCCTCAAATTTACTTTGTTTTTCATAACAACATTCAAAATTCTTCAACACTGTCTAGAGTTAAAAGATTAAGTTGTTTTTACAGGTTGAAGAAATTTTTTTGAATCAATGATTCTACACTACGAACTAAATCAATTGATTTGAGTTACAACATCCACAATCTAGACGATGAAACAAAAATGAAACAAAGAGGAAAAGAATAAAAAGAAGATATAATATTATATATTTTGTAAAATTTGTATTAAATGGAAAAATATCGTTATTAAAAAATGAAAACCAAATTTGATATTTGACCGAAGATTCCTCCAATTAGGAGGGCCGGAATGTGCACCCCGGTTTTAAAGGGGTGCACAAATTTGGAATCGACAATATTGTTTCACCACTGATTAAAAAGAGACGAGAGAGTTCATCTTTGCCATATATTTTACCACAAAGAAATTCAAATGTTAACTGCTTCCTCTTGTGAATCTTGTGTTTTGGTAGTTCTTGACATCTTGTTCATGAGATGATGTCCATGGGTATAAGATATTGACACACCCTTGGGAACATTTGAGTGCAAGAGCTTCAAAAATGAAGGTCAATTAAATTGCATGCATGTCCAAACTATAATATTTATTTGATATACATAACGATCGGATCTTCAAACAATATGATAATAACAATACACATAGTTGTGTTAAAGGAGAATACCTGATGAAGCCATTGATTGAATCCAAGAAATTCTCCAAGGCTACAAGAACACTGTAGAATGAATACAATGAAATATATTGGTTTCTCCTTCTTGACCCTTTTGTATAATGAATAGTAAATTCTCGAACCAATACTAATGGCTATTAAGTTCCTTTTATAGGTAGAAGGAGGACCAAGGTTGCTAGGTTTAGAATTAGCATTCAATCTCGATCGTCCATCAAGGAAGAGTTAATAGGAATTAATCCCGAGAATGGTAACCGAAATATTTAGCAATAATCTTAATTAACCAAAAGTTATTACATGGCCCCACAGGATATTTCTATATAAAGAAATATTCTTACATTCTCCTGCTGGTCCATGTGATAATTTATTTAACGGTTAATTATAGATAAACATAAGTGCACATTATTGCTAAACAAATTTAATGGTTAAACGTAATACCTTAAGCAAATCACATATGCGAGTCATGGTGGTGGCACATTGTCCTGTTATCAACATGCCCTTCCATGTACCACAACACAAGCAACTTACTTAATCAGGCCTTAAATAGGGATATCATAATGGTCCACTAATGTCTTCAAAAGAAAACAATTTCTGTAACATTCATCCAATAACATAAAATTATACTAAAGTGGATACAAAAATAAGTTCAGAATAATAACAATAATAAGATCTCAATAAGTGTTCAAACATAAGAAAAATTCTAAGTGAAACTAATTGTTTGTCACTGCCTCAAGATCCATGTTTCCAACATGTTCCAAAAAAGTCTTGGGAGGTAACGCTTTCGTAAATGCATCTGCAATCATAAGTTTTGTGCCTATGTGTTCAATGAAAAACTTTTTCATCTGAACAACTTGATTCAAGCGTAGGTACTTTAGGTCATTGTGTCTTGAACCCTTAGTATATCTAGCGTGCTTTGAAAAGAATACTGTTGCGGCATTATCACAGTAAAGTTTCATTAGTGCGGAAGCAAAATTTAGGTCTCCAAACATTGATATAAAATTCCGCAGCCATGAACATTGATTTGTAGCCTCATAACATGCTACAAATTCAGCTTGCATTGTTGAGCCAGTGAGAATAGACTCTTTTGCACTCTTCCATGATATCGCTCCTCCAGCTAATATAAAAAGACATTCAAAAATGCTCTTTCGAGTATCATTACATCCCATGAAATCGGAATTTGTATAGCCAACCAAATCTAATTCATCTGACTTCGTAAATGTGAGACGATGATCCTTCGTTCCTTGCAGGTATATCAAAAATTTCTTTGCAGCTTTCCAGTGTTCCATTCCAGGATTCACAAGGTATCTTCCCAGCATACCAACTATATAGCTGATATCTGGTCGTGTGCAAACTTGGGCATACATTAAACTTCCCACCACAGAAACAAAAGAGATTTTATCCATTTGTTTACGTTCTAGTTCATTCTTAGGACAATGATTGAGTCCAAACTTGTCTACTTTAGAAACCGGAACTATACTTGGCTTACATGCACTCATCTCAAACCTCTCTAGAATTCTTTCGATATATGCCTTCGGTGAGATTGATGGTGTTCCAAGTGATCTATCACGGGATATTTCTATCCTAATCACATAAGAAGCCTCACCCATATCTTTCATTTTAAAATTTTTCGAGAGATAATCCTTAGTTTCATGCATAAGGCCAAGATCACTACTCGCAAGTAGTATGTCATCTACATACAATACCAAAAATATGAACTTCCTCTCACTGATCTTTAGGTATATGCATGGATCTACAACATTTTCTTCAAAACCAAATTTTTGAATGGTTTCGTTAAATTTTAGATACCACTTCCTAGAGGCTTTCTTAAGTCCATAAATTGACTTTTTAAGTTTGCAGACCATGTGTTCCTGTCCTTCTAAGGAAAAACCTTCAGGTTGACACATGTAAATTTCTTCTTCAAGCTCACCATTAAGAAAGGCTGTTTTCACATCCATTTGATGTAACTCAAGGTCATATTGAGCTACTAATGCCAGAATAATTCTGAGAGTGTCTTTCTTCGACACGGGAGAAAAAGTCTCTATGTAATCAATGCCATCTTTCTGAGTGAAACCTTTGGCTACAAGTCTAGCTTTATAACATTCAATATTGCCATTAGCATCTTGTTTGGTCTTAAAGACCCCTTTACACCCGATTGCTTTGTGTTCTTCCGGCAATTCAACGTTTTCCCAGACTCCATTATCATCCATCGATTTTTTCTCTATTTTCATAGCATTAATCCATTTACCAGAATTACTACACTTGATAGATTGTAGATAAACCACATAATCATCAGGAATAACCTGTTTCCGTTCGCTGGTAGATCTTCTTAAGGCTACTTCTTGTGGTTGTTCTACAATTTCTTCAGTGGCAATAGTATCATCATGAAGCTCCAGAGCCGTTATTTGTGTTTCTCCCTCATCAATCGGTTCTACAACCGGAGGAGTCACAATATCTGTAGAAATCTGAGGTAAAGGGATTATTACTCTGATTTCTTTAACATATTTTTCTTGCACTGGTGTACTCACATTAACTTCTCCATCCTTAATGAATTTTGCATTTCCAGTTTCAACAATTCTCATACTATGGTTAGGACAATAAATAATATACCCCTTGGATTTTTCAGGAAAACCAATAAAATAACATATGATTTTCATATCCAATTTCTTTTCTTTGGGATTATAAACTTTCTCTTCTGCTGAACAACCCCAAACTTCTAAGTGTTTTAAACTAGGTTTCCAGTCTTTCCTTCAAACGGAGTCTTTGGAACTGCTTTGCTTGGAACTCTATTTAAAATGCACACAGCATAACGAATAGCATGCATCCACATACTTAAGGGTAAACTCGCATGACTAATCATGCTTCTAACCATTTCCATTATAGTATGATTTCGCCTTTTTGCTACACCATTCTGTCAAGGTGAACCTGGCGTTGTGCATTGAACAACAATTACAAGCTTTTGAAGAAGTAAAGCAAAAGGTCCAGGATGTTGTCCTGTTTCGTCATACCTTCCATAATACTCTCCACCCCTATCAGACCTAATGATTTTCACCTTCTTTTCTAATTGCCTTTCAACTTCGGTAATGAATTGCTCTACAACATTCACAGCTTGAGATTTATTATGCAATAAGTAAAGATAACAATAACGTGAAAAATCATCAATAAAGGTGTGTTTATAGGTAAAAATCGTTTCTGCTGATTTCGGTAATTTCGGTGGGTGAGTGAGAAACTGATTCAAACCATAAACAAATGTGCTGCACGTGAGCACTTTATAGATTCGAGAGATCGATCTGTACAAGTCCGGCCTAAACCAAGAAATGGCCGTTCCAGACTTGCTTCGGTCACAAAGTGGAGGAGAAGGGTTGATTTAGGTAGGGAAGCAAAGAAAGGTGTTGAGGAGAGTAGTATCTCGACTTGTATCAGAAAGTGAAAGCTTATGAAGCTTGCAAGAGATGAAAGCTTTTTGGGAGAGCTTGCAAAGTTGCCTTTCTGAGAGTGTAAGTGTAGTATATTTCTCCTGACCGAGACTTGTCGTCTGGTGGAAATAGGTAAGACATATTTATACAAGTCGAGATTGAAACGTACCCTGGCCTCATGAAGGAAGAGAGTAAAGGGTGAAATAATGGGAGGAGGTGGTAACCGCATGGTTTAATGGGTGAAAACATTTTTCACCATTATTTCCTCTTTTATTTGACCGCTTTATTCCTTTTCACGCTTTCTTAATGTGAGCGTAGTGTACGCTGCATGCTGTGACCGCCAAACCAAAACCTCAAAGAAGCATCCCCCAGTTTGTGTCGATGTCTCGAGTGTTGGTTGCATCTTGAGTGCAAGTGGCGCTGCTAGTGGCGCGTGTGGCATGTGCCAATGGCATGTGCGGGATGCCTTGGTGGTAGGTTGCACGGTTTGCAAGTTAGGTTACCAGCGTGTGTGTTTGGCATGTGCCAATGGCATGTGCGGAATGCCTTGGTGGTAGGTTGCACGGTTTGCAAGTTAGGCTACCAGCGTGTATGTTTGGCATGTGCCAATGGCATGTGCGGAATACCTTGGTGGTAGGTTGCACGGTTTGCAAGTTAGGCTACCAGCGTGTGTGTTTGGCATGTGTGGAATGCCTTGGTGGTAGGTTGCACGGTTTGCAAGTTAGGCTACCAGCGTGTGTGTTTGGCATGTGCCAATGGCATGTGCGGCCATGTTGACCTAGTTGCAAGTCTTGCAAGCCTAGGGCGCTATGTTTGGCGTGGGCCAAAGGCATAGCGGCTTGGAAGTATGGCTTGCGGCACGTGCGGCCATTTTGACCTAGTTGCTAGTCTTGCAAACCTAGGGCGCTATGTTTGGCGTGGGCCCAAGGCATAGCGGCTTAGAAATATGGCTTGCGGCACGTGTTGGCATGTGCCAATGGCACGTGCGACCATGTTGACCTAGTTGCAAGTCTTGCAAACCTAGGGCGCTATGTTTGGCGTGGGCCAAAGGCATAGAGGCTCGGAAATATGGCTTGCGGCACGTGTTGGTATGTGCCAATGGCACATGCGGCCATGTTGACCTAGTTGCAAGTATTGCAAACCTAGGGCGCTATGTTTAGCGTGGGCCAAAGGCATAGCGGCTCGGAAATATGGGTTGCGACACATGTTGGCATGTGCCAATGGCACGTGCGGCCATGTTGACCTAGTTGCAAGTCTTGCAAACCTAGGGCGCTATGTTTGGCGTGGGCCAAAGGCATAGCGGCTCGGAAATATGGCTTGCGGCACGTGTTGGCATGTGCCAATGGCACGTGCGGCCATGTTGACCTAGTTGCAAGTCTTGCAAACCTAGGGCGCTATGTTTGGCGTGGGCCAAAGGCATAGCGGCTTGGAAGTATGGCTTGCGGCACGTGTTGGCATGTGCCAATGGCACGTGCGGCCATGTTGACCTAGTTGCAAGTCTTGCAAACCTAGGGCGCTATGTTTAGCGTGGGCCAAAGGCATAGCGGCTCGGAAATATGGCTTGCGGCACGTGTTGGCATGTGCCAATGGCACGTGCGGCCATGTTGACCTAGTTGCAAGTCTTGCAAACCTAGGGCGCTATGTTTGGCGTGGGCCAAAGGCATAGCGGCTCGGAAATATGGCTTGCGGCACGTGTTGGCATGTGCCAATGGCACGTGCGGCCATGTTGACCTAGTTGCAAGTCTTGCAAACCTAGGGCGCTATGTTTGGCGTGGGCCCAAGGCATAGCGGCTTAGAAATATGGCTTGCGGCACGTGTTGGCATGTGCCAATGGCACGTGCATCCATGTTGACCTAGTTGCAAGTTTTGCAAACCTAGGGCGCTATGTTGGTCGTGGGCCAAAGGCATAGCGGCTTGGAATTTGGCGTTGTTGCCATGGTGCGCAGGGCGCGGCTTGGTTTGGCATGGTTGCCATGGTGCGCAGAGTGCGGCTTGGTTTGGCATGGTTGCCATGGTGCGCAAGTATGCGGCTTGGTTTGGCATGGTTTCCATGGTGCGCGAGTGCGGCTTGGTTTGGCATGGTTGCCATGGTGCGCAGATGATGCGGCTTGGTTTGGCATGGTTGCCATGGTGCGCGAGTGCGGCTTGGTTTGGCATGGTTGCCATGGTGCGCACTATGCGGCTTGGTTTGGCATGGTTGCCATGGTGCACGAGTGCGGCTTGGTTTGGCATGGTTGCCATGGTGCGCGGTATGCGGCTTGGTTTGGCATGGTTGCCATGGTGCGCGAGTGCGGCTTGGTTTGGCATGGTTGCCATGGTGCGCGATATGCGGCTTGGTTTGGCATGGTTTCCATGGTGCGCGGTATGCGGCTTGGTTTGGCATGGTTGCCATGGTGCGCAGTATGCGGCTTGGTTTGGCATTGTTGCCATGGTGCGCAGTATGCGGCTTGGTTTGGCATTGTTGCCATGGTGCGCAGTATGCGGATTGGTTTTGGAATTAGGGTTCTATGTTGAAAACCCTAATCTGGTATTTTGAAAAAATACCCCTATTAATTATTTACACCTGAGTTAAATGCTCTTAGTTAATGTGTTGCGGGTAACACTAGGTCATGGGGTTTTACGATTTTACCCCTTGTCTAAAATCCACCATCAACATTAAGTCCCTGTAGCTCGGAACAGGGCTTTGTTGCGAGGTAAGCATAAGATGGTGACAAACTATTAACAACAAACCGTAAAGAAAATTGAAGGAGGCTTGTCGACCTTTTATAAATAGGATTTCGAATCTTTGCCTCCGGTAGTCTTGCACAAATCGGGAGGTCGGGCACAATTGGTGGGCCGGTGCGGCTTGGGCGACGTTGGGAAGTTGGCGCAATTGTGGGGCCGGTCTAATCTTTGAAACCATGCTTGCAGGCGTGTCTTGGGCGACCATTGGGAGGTCGGTCTAATCTTGGAAACCAAGCTTGCAGGCGTGACTTGGGCGACCATTGGGAAGTCGGTCTAATCTTGGAAACCATGCTTGCAGGCGTGACTTGGGCGACCATTGGGAGGTCGGTCTAATTTTGAAAACCATGCTTGCAGGCGTGACTTGGGCGGCATTGGTAAGTCGGTCTAATCTTAGAAACCATGCTTGCAGGCGTGACTTGGGCGACCGTTGGGAGGTAGGCGCAATTGGTGGGGCCGGTCCAATCTTGGAAACTATGCTTGCAGGCGTGACTTGGGCGGCATTGGGAAGTCGACCCTTTGTGGGCCCGCTTCTTACACCCGTGATTTTGGTGAAAGGGGAATCCTTCCCTATTTCAAAGTCTTTCACGCCTTTATATGTATATATATATATATAAAAGCCCCTTTCTCCCCATACTGCGCTTTATTCTTTCCTCTTTTCATACTAGCGGCAAAGAGAAACCAGCTTCCAGGTATGTCTTCGAGTACTCTTCTTTCTCTCTTTTTTTTATATAGGTATACACCTTAAAAGTAGGCGCTTCCACAATTTGCATATGATTCCTTGGCGTGCCTCTTGTAGAAAATATAGTTCGTATGCAAACAAGGGAATACTGCATATATTGTTTGAACCCGTGGGAAAATATTGCATATATGAATTTTCGGTCCTCAAAGAAATATTTGAACCCTGAAGAAAATACTGCGTGTGTATTTTGAACCCGTAGAGGATGCTATGTATATAATTCTCGAACCCGGAGAACGATCTCAGAGGCGTATTTGAGCCCGTACGAAACACTTGCATGTGTATTTCGATCCCGTAGAGAATCTTGTATGAATCCCAAGAAGAATACGTGTATATGCTTCATATGACTTCGAACCCGCAGGAAATATTGTATATATGATTTTTTGCCTCTTGAAAGAAGTACCATGCGCGCAGTTTTTGAACCAATAGAAAAATGCTCCATATATATTTTGAAACCGAAGAAGGATACCAGTAGACACACTTGTACCCGTATAGAATGCCGCGTATATAGTCTCGAACCCCAAGAAAATACTGCGTATATAGTCTTGAACTCGAATAAAATACGTCCTCCTTCCTCTTTCTCTTTTTTTTTTGTTGTTGTTGGGTACGATTATGTGTCAGAGAAATAATTTTGCCTTTCTCCGTTTGTTTTGTGCAGATATCTTATTACCAAATTGTTGTGAAAGAATTCAATAAGATGTTACCTGAAACAAATTTCACTTCGTCGAAGGATGCTCATAATTCCAAGCCGAACATAGATGATGAATTCTTCACTAGAGCCCTCGCCCTGCTCGGAAGAATCACCCGGGTTTCGTGCCAATTTTGCTATCCTGGTGGTGAGGATGACAGAAGACACGTTCGGTTCGCCCGAGAGCACCATTCGGTTCTATCTTCATAAAGGGGTATATTCCTCTTTCAACATTGACTTGGAGGATGTGTCAAAGTCCATTGCGTTCTTTTGACAGATGGGTTGAGTTCATGGTGAGCAAGGAGCATATAAATACCAACTTGACTCGAGCGCAGGTCATTGATGTTTGTCAAGACCTCGGTAAATCTCCGAGTTAGGAAGGACATCCCGTGCTTGGTTGCTTTCATCTCCGGATGGTGTTCGGACACCCATACAATCATATGTAGATGGGGTGAGATAACTTTCTCCTTGGAGAGTGTGGCTCTCTTGCTGAATCTTCCAAGAATCGGGGATCTTAGAATCCAATTATCCGAAGCGAGGTGAAGATGCGGGATGACCTGGCCGCTAAGTTGGGGATTTCGCTCGGAAAGACTCCATTGCGAAGTCGAAGGACTCTGCCCTGAAAGAGGATGAAAGGTGCCCTTACGGTTGGTGGATATCTCAATGGTTTCCGGACGAGTTGGAGCACGAACGTAAAAGCGATGATCTTCATGTCGCAAAGCATTTTTGGCTCTCAGTGTTGTCTAGAGACATTTTTGATGACGATTCGGCAAGAAGGGAATAAGACCCGAGTTGTTGGCGATTCTTTGTGAAGTTGGCAAAGGGTGAAGTTCTTCCCATTGGCAAGTTTGTTCCTTGGTTCCCTGTATGTGCATCTGGATCACCTAGTTGCGAACATGCGAGTTTCGAACGGTTTCATGAAAGTG
Source organism: Papaver armeniacum (assembly GCA_023531295.1). NCBI lineage: Eukaryota > Viridiplantae > Streptophyta > Magnoliopsida > Ranunculales > Papaveraceae > Papaver > Papaver armeniacum. The sequence goes on along the minus strand of JAJJWW010009632.1, from coordinate 32,285 downwards.
GATTCATATGTGCACGTTGCTTTTCCGCAAGTTTGGCTATGGGAGCACTTTGAGAAGTATGCTCCGAAACCGTTGCCTTCGCTTCCGTGAGTTGGGGTGGCTCCTGAATTCTTCGATGGGTGAACAGGCATCCAAGGGTTGGCGTGAGCTTGGCTAGTTTTCTTGATAAGTTGCATGAAATCAATTTTCGTCCATGGGGTCCGGTCCATAAGTCAGTGACTCAAATTGACACTTTTGCTTCGCCTCCGCTCATGTCTTTGTCTTCGATGACGATTTGAGCGTTGGTGAAAACTGTTCATCCAAAGCTCGCTTGCCGGTTATATGCCGTCTTTCTTCGTGGGGTCTTTCCGAGATAGCCGCTTACAATATTGACCGTCTTTGCTCGTCACATGGGTTTCGATCAAGGGGTGCCTCTTGTTTACCGGCCGGTGATCCCTAAGGATTCATTGCGTGTCGCCCTTGACGCCCGGTGTCCTTAAGCCGGGTATCCGTCTTTCCTTCTTTCAAATGGGAAGAGTAACCCGACGACCTTCGGCTATAACGAGTTCTCAGTGCGACGAGTTTACTCGATCCGAGATTTTGTGAATAACGTGGTGGAGAACGTTCGTTGCAAACCTTCCCCCAGCGGTTCGAAGGACTATCCAATGTTGAGAGATCCCAAGCGAAAGTTGCCTAGCAATTCGGAAATCCCCGAGCCAAGGAACGGAGAACGAAGAACCGTTCTGGCGGGTTCCGGACGGTTTCACAAGATCCTCCCACGGGTCTTGTGTCTTTCAGTTCTTCCAATAACCAGGTATGCGTTGCCTCTTCATTGGTCTGTCTCAAAACACGCGAATTTCGGCTGAGAATATGTGTCTTGTTTCCTTCAGGGTTTCGGTAGTGTTAATGCTTTTGCTTTGCCCTTGCACGTTGCCGGGAGACGGCGGTTTCTTCAAGGAATTCAGCGGCACTGAGCCTACTCATAGCGGTGATGAGTCAGAGAAGAAGAAAGTTCAACAAGCGAGAGTGATTCCTCTGGCAGCACTGGTTCTCCTTCGGGAAGTGGTTCGGTGAGCTTTGCACTTCTTTTCTCTCTTCTTCTCCTGTTTCTTCTTTTGAAAAATGTCTAACGCAAGTTTGCAGGAGGAATCCGGTTCGGAGGACGATTCTGGGGTGGAGTCACACGAAAACTTGCCTTTGGTGACCACCGCCCAGGTGACTTGGAGATGGAGTTAGCCAATTGCCGGGCACGGACGTGGTTCAAACGGTGGATGATTCTCGATGGTTGTTGCCGTAGACATGGAAGAAGACCCTTTGCGAGTCGTGAGGCCACTTGCAGGGCGCCATTTTGATCCCCGTACTTGGTTCCTTATCCTGGTCATGTCTTTGGTTGGCGGCTTTAGCGTCTTAGGCTAAGCATGAGGCGTTGTACACCGAGAATCTGGGAGAAGCACGGACATATGGCTACAACCAAGAAAGTCACTAGTCGATTTGCGCTGGTTAAGCGTGTGGAAGAGGCTTTATCTTCCATCGAGGATATGCGTGAGGTGACCGGTCACACCGTTTCTCGAAGATGTTATTGCCGATCGAGAGCACCATCGCGACGTGTGCGTAGAAAAGGAGTTCAACGCTTCGTGGTTTGTCGAAGGCCTTGCCGAGATCCAAAAGTTGAAAGATGCAGCAATCGAAAGCCTTTCCGCCGAGGAGATTGCACGACAGGAGATGGAACTCGAAAAGCTTTCCCAGGTGTTGACTATGAAGAGAGCAGCTCTTGAAGATGCAAAGTTGACTTTCTCCAAGAAGAGAAGACTTCTGTTGGATGATTTTCCTTGAACGTTTTTCTGTTAAACTTTCATTTAGGTTTTTTTTTTTTTTGAAAGACATATTGGATGTCTGGTTCAAAACTTAACCTTTGATAGACAGCTGGTATCTTTTTAGGGTATTGGATTATTTCGGGATGAATGGTTTTGATAATATAACTCGATTATGTTTTGGGAAAGGAATATTGCTTTTATGAAAGTGTGTGCTAGCAATAGGCACAAGACTCGAGTGTATGACGGTTTTACTAAGAACCTAAAAATAGATTGTATATCTTGCCCAGTCTGAATTTACTCACTTCATAGGTTTTGCGAACACGCTCCTCTCCATGTAAAAGGCGGTTTTTTGCTGGCGGCTTTGCTGGTAACATCGCCAGCAAGTCCCCAATCGCTGGTAGTATCTTCGGCGAGTCCCCAGTTTCCTCATGTAGTTTTTACAACCGTAACCGGGTCGTCTGGGTAGTTGTGTCGGATTGAGTCGCCTTCCCTACCATCTTGACATCTAGGTCGAAGAACGAGATCGATAACCGACATTGTATCCGATAGATCAATCCTCCCGTCATTGTGGTCGCCAATTGTTTATAGGTAAAAATCGTTTCACGCGATTTCGGTAATTTCGGTGGGTGAGTGAGAAACTGATTCAAACCCTAAACAAATGTGCTGCACGTGAGCACTTTATAGATTAGAGAGATCGATCTGTACAAGTCCGGCCTAAACCAAGAAATGGCCGTTCCGGACTGGCTTCGGTCACAAAGTGGAGGAGAAGGGTTGATTTGGGGAGGGAAGCAAAGAAAGGTGTTGAGGAGAGTAGTATCTCGACTTGTATCAGAAAGTGAAAGCTTAGGAAACTTGCAAGAGATGAAAGCTTTTTGGGAGAGCTTGCAAAGTTTCCTTTCTGAGAGTGTAAGTGTAGTATATTTCTCCTGACCGAGACTTGTCTTCTGGTGGAAATAGGTAAGACCTATTTATACAAGTCGAGATTGAAACGTACCCTGGCCTCATGAAGGAAGAGAGTAAAGGGTGAAATAATGGGAGGAGGTGGTAACCGCATGGTTTAATGGGTGAAAACGTTTTTCACCATTATTTCCTCTTTTATTTGACCGCTTTATTCCTTTTCACGCTTTCTTAATGTGAGCGTAGTGTACGCTGCATCTTTGTGACCGCAAACCAAAACCCTAAAGAAGCATCCCCGGTTTGTGTCGATGTCTCGAGTGTTGGTTGCATCTTCGGTGCAAGTGGCGGCATAGTGGCGCGTGTGGCATGTGCCAATGGCATGTGCGGGATGCCTTGGTGGTAGGTTGCACGGTTTGCAAGTTAGGTTACCAGCGTGTGTGTTTGGCATGTGCGGAATGCCTTGGTGGTAGGTTGCACGGTTTGCAAGTTAGGCTACGAGCGTGTGTGTTTGGCATGTGCCAATGGCATGTGCGGAATGCCTTGGTGGTAGGTTGCACGGTTTTCAAGTTAGGCTACCAGCGTGTGTGTTTGGCATGTGTGGAATGCCTTGGTGGTAGGTTGCACGGTTGCAAGTTAGGCTACCAGTGTGTGTTTTTGGCATGTCCCAATGGCATGTGCTGTCATGTTGACCTAGTTGCAAGTCTTGCAAGCCTAGGGCGCTATGTTTGGCGTGGGCCAAAGGCATAGCGGCTTGGAAGTATGGCTTGCGGAACGTGTTGGCATGTGCCAATGGCACGTGTGGCCATGTTGACCTAGTTGCAAGTCTTGCAAACCTAGGGCGCTATGTTTGGCGTGGGCCCAAGGCATAGCGGCTTAGAAATATGGCTTGCGGCACGTGTTGGCATGTGCCAATGGCACGTGCGGCCATGTTGACCTAGTTGCAAGTCTTGCAAACCTAGGGCACTATGTTTGGCGTGGGCCAAAGGCATAGCGGCTCGGAAATATGGCTTGCGGCACGTGTTGGTATGTGCCAATGGCACGTGCGGCCATGTTGACCTAGTTGCAAGTCTTGCAAACCTAGGGCGCTATGTTTAGCGTGGGCCAAAGGCATAACGGCTCGGAAATAAGGCTTGCGACACGTGTTGGCATGTGCCAATGGCACGTGCGGCCATGTTGACCTAGTTGCAAGTCTTGCAAACCTAGGGCGCTATGTTTGGCGTGGGCCAAAGGCATAGCGGCTCGGAAATATGGCTTGCGGCACGTGTTGGCATGTGCCAATGGCACGTGCGGCCATGTTGACCTAGTTGCAAGTCTTGCAAACCTAGGGCGCTATGTTTGGCGTGGGCCAAAGGCATAACGGCTTGGAAGTATGGCTTGCGGCACGTGTTGGCATGTGCCAATGGCACGTGCGGCCATGTTGACCTAGTTGCAAGTCTTGCAAACCTAGGGCGCTATGTTTAGCGTGGGCCAAAGGCATAGCGGGTCGGAAATATGGCTTGCGGCACGTGTTGGCATGTGCCGATGGCACGTGCAGCCATGTTAACCTAGTTGCAAGTCTAGCAAACCTAGGGCGCTATGTTTAGCGTGGGCCAAAAGCATAGCGGCTCGGAAATATGGCTTGCGGCACGTGTTGGCAGGTGCCAATGGCACGTGCGGCCATGTTGACCTAGTTGCAAGTCTTGCAAACCTAGGGCGCTATGTTTGGCGTGGGCCAAAGGCATAGCGGCTCGGAAATATGGCTTGCGGCACGTGCGGCCATGTTGACCTAGTTGCAAGTCTTGCAAACCTAGGGCGCTATGTTTGGCGTGGGCCCAAGGCATAGCGGCTTAGAAATATGGCTTGCGGCACGTGTTAGCATGTGCCAATGGCACGTGCGGCCATGTTGACCTAGTTGCAAGTTTTGCAAACCTAGGGCGCTATGTTGGTCGTGGGCCAAAGGAATAGCGGCTTGGAATTTGGCGTTGTTGCCATGGTGCGCAGGGCGCGGCTTGGTTTGGCATGGTTGCCATGGTGCGCAGAGTGCGGCTTGGTTTGGCATGGTTGCCATGGTGCGCAGTATGCGGCTTGGTTTGGCATGGTTGCCATGGTGCGCAGAGTGCGGCTTGGTTTGGCATGGTTGCCATGGTGCGCAGTATGCGGCTTGGTTTGGCATGGTTGCCATGGTACGCAGAGTGCGGCTTGGTTTGGCATGGTTGCCATGGTGTGCGAGATGCGGCTTGGTTTGGCATGGTTGCCATGGTGCGCAGAGTGCGGCTTGGTTTGGCATGTTTGCCATGGTGCGCAATGATGCGGCTTGGTTTGGCATGGTTGCCATGGTGCGCAGAGATGCGGCTTGGTTTGGCATTGTTGCCATGGTGCGCGATATGCGGCTTGGTTTGGCATGGAGTGCGGCTTGGTTTGGCATGGTTGCCATGGTGCGCAGTATGCGGCTTGGTTTGGCATGGTTGCCATGGTGCGCAGAGTGCGGCTTGGTTTGGCATGGTTGCCATGGTGCGCAGTATGCGGCTTGGTTTGGCATGGTTGCCATGGTGCGCAGTATGCGGCTTGGTTTGGCATTGTTGCCATGGTGCGCAGTATGCGGCTTGGTTTTGGAATTAGGGTTCTGTGTTGAAAACCCTAATCTGGTATTTTGAAAAAAATACCCCTATTAATTATTTACACCTGAGTTAAATGCTCTTAGTTAATGTGTTGCGGGTAACACTAGGTCATGGGGTTTTACGATTTTACCCCTTGTCTAAAATCCACCATCAACAAGGTGATAAAATATTTTTCTCCTCCAAAAGTTGGAACATCGAAGGGTCCACAAATATCTGTATGTATTATTTCAAGGAGTTCGGAATTTCTTGTGGCACCTTTATTTGTGTGTTTTTTCATCTTGTATATAATACAATCCACACAACTATTATAATCAGTAAAATCAAGGTTCTGTAGAATCCCATCTTTTACCAATCTTTGAAGCTTTTCAAGAGATATATGTCCTAGATTCTTATGACACAAGAATGAGAAATTACCCTCAGCATGTTCAGTTATATCATTATGATGCATTGTTAAATAGTTTCCAGGTATTGATGATGGTAATAAATTTAATTTGTAAATACTATCAGAAAGATAACCAGAACCAATAACTTTAAAATCTTTAAACAAACTGAAACATCCATTGGCAATTTGAAACTGAAAACCTTTCCTATCTAGTTAAGAAACTGAAATGAAATTGTGGGAAATAGTTGGAACATAAAGAGTGTTTTCCAAATCAAGAAAGTATCCAAGATCTAGAATCAGACGATAGGTGTCTACAACATTAACTGGGTCTTTATTGCCATTGCCCATAAAAAGGAAGTTTTCATTCTGGTTTGTGAGTTGGGGTTAAAGGTATCCCTTTATTTTCGAACCATTTTTGACGCTTAGTGCAATCTTTCTGAAAATGACCAGGTTTCTTACACAAACGACACTTATTGTCATCATTCTTTTCCTTCTTCTTTTCAGGTTGACCAGAATTATTCTGTGGTGCTCCCTTATTGCTCTTTGCAGGCTTGCGTTTATTATTCACTCCTCAATTGACGAGATGTGATTGAGTTTTAGCCTAGCTTCCTCTTAAACCAACATGTTTCCCAGTTCATTTGCAGTCCACTTTTCCTTAATAGTGTTGTAATGCACTTGAAAAGGGGCATACTGTGGTGGAAGCGAGTTGAGAATGAATTGGACAAGAAAATTCTCATCCACATTTAATTGCATCTTAGTGAGCTTAGAAGAAATGCTTCGCATTTCGATTACGTGCTGGTGCATTGATCGTATACCGGTATACTTCATGGTGGTCAGATCAGCCATCAACTTCCCAGCTAGAGACTTATCCGCTGTCTTAAAGCGTTCCTTTACGATTTCCATAATGTCCTTAACATTTTTAGTTTTGGGACGCGATTCTTTAATGTTTGCATCAATGTGCATTCGCATCAACTGTATGCTCAGCCTATCACTTCTCTCCCACCTTTTCAAGAGACCTTATCTTCAGTGGAATTGGCTTTTCAATTTGGAGAGCAAGGTAAATATCCTGCACTCCCAAAGTGAACTCAACATTCTCTTTCCATTCTGAGAAGTTGGTGCCATTGAAGAATGGGATAGACGAAGTATACAAATGCAAAGACTTAGAACTAGAAGCTATAAAACATGACAAAGATACACAAAGTCAAACTCACACACATACAAATTAAGAAACTCCAGTGGGTAGAATCTTAAATAAACATCAATCATGTCATAAAGTCACAAAAACATTCACACATATATAAGCAAGCAAAGACAAACATCTGTGGACATTAATTCTTTCATGGTTACATACATAATCATAATGTTTGATCAAACATGTGAATTAGAGTAACATGTAGGTAAATTTTCATTCTAATATGTATGACTAAATAGTTAATTTCTTAATGTTTATATATATACAAACACTTGAACAAACATCTCCTATGGGTGATAGTTATTCTCATGTGATTGCACAAAACAAAGTTGACTTACAAGGACATGTCAATATAACATAATACTTTAATATCACTGTGGTGATAGCTAAAGAGAATACAATTCAAACATTTTGATTATCTAAACATGGTATCATATTTAATCATATTAAAAATCAAAATCTAAAGTTGTATTAAGAGGGTTTGATTTGTAAGTTGTAACCGACTGCAAGAAATTTTTAGGTGCTGTAACTTTTTATTTGCTTCAGTACTCTCGTTGGAATGTAAGAATACTGTAAGTGATTGTACATTTTTCTTAATTATGTTCTTATTACGTATCAATAAATATGTTGCAAGTAGTGATGTATTTAGAGCAAGTCTTATGGTGGAATCCAACCTATTCCAAGTGTGGAAAATCCATGGAATGTCAAGTATAATGACTTCCAAGTTGGGGTCTTCCACAGAAAATCCAAGAAGGGTTCCATGATTTGGTGGAATGGTCCTTGGAATCCATAGAAACGCTAATAAGAATTGCGTAAACGCTATTAAGAATAGCGCGCTAAAAGACAAAAAGCGCTAATAAGAATAGAGTAAAACTCTATTAAGAATAGAGCTTAGGTCCATTAAGAATAGCATTTTTTTTATCCGTAGATTTAAACTGAGTTGTTTGAGAATCTAACGGCTGAGGAAAAATTAACGCTAATAAGAATGGCGCTTAGCTCCATTAAGATAGCGTTTTTTTAGCGCTATTAAGAATGGAGCTTAGCTCCATTAAGAATAGCGTTTCTACTATTTCACCATTACACTTTCGCTTCCATCCACAGTTCCAAGTGCTGAGGTGGTGTGGAAGATGGAAGATGGATGGATTCCACCATAAGACTTGCTCTTAGACTTGAGACAAGTTCTGTTGGTAGTCACATCGACTTACAATGTTCGATTGATTTAGAAAAGTTCTGCTGGGATTCCAGACAGTGTTGTATAAACTGGGAAATCATTTTTATTAACTTCCTGTTTGGAGGAATAAGTACTTGGTTGAGCCAAGGAACATTACATTGGCGTTCTTTTGGTTCACAAATAGTACTTGTTGTTGAGAGATTAACCCTTTTGAAGCTGCTACTCTAAGTTTGGAGTTCCATGATCTCCTTCTTTTTGTTTCGTCACTCCCTTAATAAGTAGAGAACTCACAACAACACTGCTGCCGGTGAAATTGGAGATCAATAGATTTTCGCCCACATTTCACTACCTTAAATCTTCCTTCGGAAGTTCTTGTTCTCCTCATGGACATGAACCCATGTCCCAACACCAGCTATTCCAACTCGCAAGCCCACTCCAATAGACCCACGTGAGTTAGGTCCATTGCGACCCTAAACCCACGTGACCGAATCAAAGATATAGCTACTAGTTGTTGTGCCGGTACGGTGCACGGGCCAAAATGTTTTGTGCCGGTACTAGTTGTTGAGCTACTAGTTGTTGTGCCGGTACGGTGCACGGGCCTAAATGTTTTGTAGAGAAAAGTATGTGTTAATGATGGTAATTGTTTTGGGGTTCAAAATTAAACAAAAATAGTACGTTAATATTAGTGATCCATAGCTTGATCATTTTAAAAATTATGATGACCACGATTAGAATAAGAATGATCTGGAGAGTTGTATTAGAAAGATTTATATAAATAAATATAAAGATCTGTCGTTGTGTTGTGTATGCGTCATAAGCTTTGCTATAAACTCCATCTTTACCGACCTGTGACTCTCTACCAACGCTGCATGTCCATAACGAACTTTCAGAAAATGAAGAATAATACATCACATTTGTTATTGTTCCGTTGCTTAATTGTCAAGCAGTCTGAGATCTATAGGGAATGAATTACCAGCTGCTAATCAAGAAGCTCCTTCTCAAATACTTTTACGGTCACATGATGTTGTTGAATATCTGTTAGGGTGCTCAGTACCTGAAATCAAAGAGATTGTGATTCGAATGATAAAGCATGATAAATGGCCGCAAAGAATTAGCATCACAAAAACACGGCAAAAGATTTGCTCGCTACCTCAATCCAATCTACTCAATTGGTCTGTAACATATTTAACAACATGGCGCAACGTTAAGACTGCAAATAAATTAGGAGTAACATAATAAAATGGGACATCTATATTTACCAATAAAAGGTTAAAGAATCAGAACCATGCCAAACACGAAGTCCAAATCTATTCAATGAGAAGTTAATTGTATACGTCCCCACTGAGCTATCCCACTTATGATTGCCCTATGTCCGCTTCTAACATTCATACCATGCCCAAATGTACATAGTAAATATATCATGTACGTAGTGGACGTGATTTTCATACTATATGTACATGGAGATTATGCAATTATAATTATTGAACTCATCGTAAATTAGAATTTTATATTAAGTACACTGGTTTAAGTGACGTTTCCGGTACATATTGGAGCATACATAAAAACAAATAATAAGAGTATTGGAGTACCCATGTTTGCGCCCCATGAAACAGCCTAGCGCTATTTAGGAATTTAAGTTTCATAGTTTCATATTTAGGCTATTTAGGCATCTATGTAGTAGTCTACATGCCAGCCCCCTGCAAAGCACCCAGAAAAAATAGGAAATTATGGTACTTTGAATTCATACTATAATGAAACAACATGACTGGCTGAAAAATGTAAACGTAGGTTTATAAGAAACCGTATACACTCATCACAATCAATCTCTCAGTACTGGTTCAATCCCTAATTATATATATATATATATATAAATATCTTACCAAGTGTCTTTCTATTGCTCGATATATATAAGTCCATTCTCTGACTCTCACGTAAATTTATGTCCTCTTTAATGTCCAGGTTAGCTTATGTATTAAATCACACACGAACCTAGCCTATGTTCGCTTCGACTTAAAAACCCTAACCCTACAATATAAAAAAAGGGCGAAATAAATTGAAAAATAAATCAAACCTTAGCTTTCACTGGGATCAGGGTTATCAAAACACCAACAATATACGGTTTCCTTTAGAACACAGAAACACCGATAATAACTTGATCGCTAGATATTATCAGAAACACCGACTGATATCAGTCGTTTTTACCCAGATTTTTATGTTATTGAAACATAAATATCAATCATACCGGGCCTGAATCGCCATTGTTAGAAATATATTGGTTTTTCTCGTTAATAGTTTCCTTTTCGATGATTAGAAATCGATACCTGCAAATTAAAACAGAACATTAGATTCTGTTGTATCATTCTAAAGCAGATAAATTGAGAGAGTGAAGAAGAAAAAAATGGAGGCGAAAGAGAAAATACGGTTTGAAAGAAGGTTGGATCAATATATTTAGATTTCCAAACTGATCGTTTAAAAATAAATTCGGGGTTGCTCCCGGATGAATTATTGGCGGTGTGAATCACTACAAGAAAAACGGCCTTTGACAACACGGAAAAACCGTTGTCAAAATGGTATGACAACGTTTTTACACTCGTTGTTGTATGGGGGGTTGTTAAAAGTTTCGTCACTTCGACAACGGGTATTCTCCATTGCAATCACCGTTGTCAAAAATGACCCAATGACAACAGCTTCGTTCCGTTGTGAGATGTTGTCTCAACAACATTGACAAAACGTTGTCGAAATATTTTTAGATTTAAAAAAATAATAAAAAAAACATCACAATATATCAAATTTGAAATCTTTATATATAAATGTAATTCACTTCTTTACATTAGATCAATATTCATAATATAACAGAAACAAAAGACAAGGTCACGAATCCCAACAGCGTAAGATCATTTCCAGACAATGAATATTCAGAAGGCGATAGCTCAAGGCTTGAGAGCAAGGGACAATCCGAACCTGGGAGCCTTATCCAAGGCCTTGGTGTCGAACACACCAAAGTTTCAAGATGGAGTTGAGTTTGAGCTCGTGTTGCATGAGAGCAGCAAGCTTCCCTTAGTTGTTGAGTCTGTACTTCACAGATGTTAAGGGATCAACTGCATATGAAACCTATGAAGCATGGATACTGATACGGGGATACGGATACGGGGATACTGATACGGGGATTCGTCAATTTTAAAAAAAATGGGGATACGGGATACGTTGGGATACATGTATTAATGAAAATATATTTAATTTATTAATAGTGAAAATAATCACATAAAGTAAGAAAATCTAAAATACTATCTGGAATATTAAAAAAATAAATAGATAAAAACTATCTAAACTCTCGCTGACCCATCACTCATCAATATTGAATAAGAATGTCAGGGTTAGACATTTATATACTGCTTCTATAGAATAATTTTTGATAAATACGAATATATTACATATCTAAAAAAAATTGACATATTCTGTATATAAATATTTGGCAATATATATATATATATCTTATACTATAAGAAATGTCCCCTCTAGAGTATCCGAGAAGTATCCCCTACCCTTTTCGTAATTAATAAAAAGGGACACTTTAAACGGGGTGTCCGATACGTATCCCCAAGTGTCCCCAAGTGTCCGACACTGATATGGCGTCCGACACGGATACGCCACCGTTTTTGAGGTGTCCGTGCTTCATAGTATGAAACCTCCTACTGTGATTGTGTTCTCATTAGTGGTTTTCAAAGCATCAAGATGGTGCACATATGAGGCAGTTAGAGTATGTCCATTATCAGACCTAAAAATAAAATCCAAATAAAGGGTCATGCAAAGTCCTACAGAGTAAAACATTCCCGTAATCCAATAACCCAAACGACTGTTTGTTGTGGTTGCTTAAAGTTGGAAGACTTACAAAATAATTGAAGCTTTGTGGTATGGATTAGTCAGACTAATTCCAGCATTGTACTTTGTCAAAGCACCCGCACTTTTACCACAACCAGCCAGTGCACCAAAAGCGACGCTAGGGGAAACCACGGTTCCTGTATCATCAACTGCATGGGACTGGTTTAGGCCAACAGCTGACGTGACAGTTGCATGATGATGGAAGTATTGCACCTCTACCTACAAAAAAAAATGATTGTAGATGTAGTATATCAGATACTAGTTTGAGTTAGAAGACATGAAAAAAGTAATGATGTTAGCACATAAAAGATATCAAATACCAAATGTACAACCAGAAAAGTGAATATACTTTTTACTATCAAATGTAAGCAGCAGAAAGTGGCTTCTCACGCTTGATTCTTCCGCCAGCCGCTGAAAATTAAAATGCATGTTGTCCTTCAGTTAATTGGTAGAAGTAGAATCTAAGCTATTTTCTATGTATCTCAAGAGTTCAGAAAAAAAGTAAAAACCTGATGAAGTGTAGCTCTTTTGGTGAAAACTACATCCTCAGACGACCCCACTACCTAAATGGAGTGTTCCAACCTTGCTCTAATCAGGCTGGAGAGTAGCAAAATAAGAAGAGAAGATCAGTCTCACTAGTTTTGCAGTGCAACTGAAAAAACATGCATAAATTCGGTTCCGGGGGTGATAAAAATTGAGCCACAGACTTGTGAACTTCCCTCATCTGCATAGCCTCTCTTCTTCTTCTTCTTCTTCTTTGGTTACAGAAAAAAAAAAAACAACAACTCACAAATACCATCTTAATATCAGTTGGCCACATCACCGTATAGTGAACCAACACCCTGTGAAAAAATTTCAAGCAACTAATTCTCTAGGTGTACATGAACTATACGGGCGACAGGTTATAAGATTAGTAAAACAAACACAAATTCGATAAAAAAATTGATTCATTTTCATAACTCAAGTAACAGATAAAAACTACAAATTTAACACTGGGAAAACCGAGGTATACGTCCCTAATGACAAAAATAAACTGGATTCAATTCAACCCAAGCTTCAGCTAGAACAAGGAAACCCAAAATTATTAAAGTATGATAGAAATTCACCTTGTCACCTGTTAACAATGAACTTGTGATTTCCATCACTACAGAAACAAGCATCATTAATTGACTTTGTGCACGGATTCTAAAGTGAGAAATTTTCCTCCAACCTCAGGGATATGACCTATAAGCAAATAGAAATATAAATAAATATTTGGATCTATGAACTAATCAATAAAATTTGAATAAAACTAATTAATAAAATTTGAATTGAAAAGAGTATACTAGCATATAAAGATCTGATTTCAAAAACTAACCTCATTGATTTTTCAAATGACTTCAGATCTGAGAAACAAAAAAATAGAAAATTCATAAGAAAATTATAATTTCCTCTACATGACCTGAACAAAAAAAATACCCACATACAGAAACAAGATTAAGGAAAACTCAAAAAACATATCAACAACAGTACACACCTGCAAACCAATTAGGTTTTGATAATGAATGTTTATAGACTTCCTAGAGAGAGTTATTAAGCCGTTCTCTAGTGTTGGAACAATGATTTCTAGTTACAAATTCAACGAAATTTCGAGTTTCTGATGATTCACATATGTTTTGTTTCAGTGATTTTGGGTAATTTTGGGTGAGAGAGAGATAAAAAGAGAGCAAGAGACGGAGGCGGCTAGTGAATGGGTAAGGTTAGCTATTCTCCTTGGTTTATATGATGCCATAGCCGTGAGATCTCAAAAGCAATAAATCAGATCTAAGGGCCTTAATTTAATATAAGTGTGGTTGTCACGTGTATGGAAACCTTTGATATCTAGATGGACAACACACAATATTCGACAACGGCTTTATGAATAAAATGTTGTTGTATGCTCATTTATAGACAACGTTTCGAAAAACGTTGTCATACATCCGTTGTCAATAGTCATTTTTCTTGTAGTGAATAAACAGAATGATCATACTGGCTGAAATATACTCCGGTGGGACCAGAAGCTCTCAGAAGAGAGCTTTGTTCAAGAGAGAAAATTCACCTGAAATCATATTATTATTATTATTTTTTTATTTTTTTTAAATATTATTACATGAAACTAATTGGAAGCGTAACAAGCTAAGCTCCAACGACATACTACTACATTAATTGAACAGGTTGCTGTGCTAACCTACCAGCGAGCCTCATGGGTAACCTAGCCAAGGGAGCCGAAACGGCGGGAGGGGCTGAGATTGTGTCACAAGGGGGGCAACTGAGATTGTGTCACAAAGGGGGCAAACTAACACTACCTTCCATGTTAATTCCTGCAATATTACGCCATTGGGGACTCGAACCTGGGGACCTCCTGGAGCGCATTAAACTTTGGGGAACGGGGATGACCAGCTGAGCTAGGGGCCTAACAAGCTAAGTTCCAACGACATAATACTACATTAATTGAACAGGTTGCTGTGCTAATTTACCAGCGAGCCTCATGGGTAACCTAGCCAAGAGAGCCGAAACGGCGGGAGGGGGCTGAGATTGTGTCACAAGGGGGGCAAACTAACACTACCTTCCATGTTAATTCCTGCATTATTACGCCATTGGGGACTCGAACCTGGGACCTCCTGGAGCGCATTAAACTTTGGGGAACGAGGATAACCAGCTGAGCTAGGGCCCGTTCTTCTTCTTCTTATTATTATTATTATGAAAGGTGGCCACGAAGGCTTTTATTGAGAAATAAAAATATAAGTAATTTTCAAAGATAAGTAATATAACCTGGCTTGATTGGGGTATACCCAAACTACTTGGGGTATACCCAATAAGACAAAATCGGGTCATTTTAAATTAAAACCAAGCCACCCCTTAACCTTGTATTTTCTAAATGTCTAATATGCCCTTGTTTAATTAACACTAAAAAATATGATTAGCTTAATTAATCGAGTTTAGATTAAAATTTTGAAATTATGAATTCAGTAGTCTTTAACTCGTCTTATGAGTTCGATTTGGATAAAAAAAAATTGTTTTGAAAATGTGAAAGGTCGGTAAGCTCGACTTTTGAATAAGGTGTCGGCGGAACTTATTAAGATGATGACCAATTACAGCCGGTATTGTCTACGGATGAAGAACATGCCGACTATATCTGATCGGCAAGGTATGTGGATGAAGAATATGCCGACAACATATGGCCGGCAAGGTCGATAAAAAATACCCTGCCGACTATAAGATTTTTGACATACAGAGAAGGTGATACAAATGCATGATTCGTCGGCAAGGTACTAATTTCATAACCTGCCGACTATATTTTAGGTATAGAGATGGATATCTTGCCGACCCTGTAATTGCTAAATTCAGAGATGAAAAGTCGGCATGTTATTCAACCTTATACCCTACCGACTATATTTTGGTCGGCAAGGTCGACAACAAATACCCTGCCAACTTTTGGTTCGTTTTGATTCTTCGTTTTTTTTTTTTTTTTTTTTTTTTTTTTATTTCACATGTATAGTTAGAGTGTAGAAGAAAGATTTTGATTTTTTTTTTATATGTTTTGGTCGGCAAGGTTTTTTTAGTATGGGCAATTTGGTCTTTTAACACCTTTTAGACACCCCTTAGCACACTACTTTGGATGGGAACAAAATGGGTATACCCAATTAATCTGGTTATACCCCAATCTCGGCAGGTAATATAAGGCTTTTATTATTATTTTTATATTATTATTATTAATTAATTAATAATACGGGCATTTAAAGTATTTTCGATTGTAGTTAGCGTTCCCAACACGTCTCTAACCCTAATCCTTACGTAATATATACTGCACCATTGCGGTGGTGAACGCAGCAAACCCTACTAAATTATCACAAAAACTTACAGAGAAGTAGGATCATCCGCGGATTCTTCATCTTTTTCTATAATGAAAAAACGTAGTTTACCAGAAGATGTCTTGGTTGATATATTTCCAAGACTACCAATCAAATCAATCTGCAGGTTTAAGTGTCTTTCAAAGGCCTGGCTTTCAAATCTTTCTGAATATATGGAATTCAAAACCAAAATCCTTGAAAATAAACCATGGGCAATCTTTTCAAACAACCATAAGTCTGCACAATTTGTATCATCTTGCAGGGAGCTATCTGGTTATGATGGGTTTTCCTTTAGTTTCCTTATCACTGAATCATACAGAATCGACGCAGAATATCCTAAGATTTATATTTTAGCTTCAACCAATGGTTTAGTTCTTTGTTCTGTTGTGCATGATGGTACTGGCATCGGGCGTTATGTTGTCTGTAATCCGGTTACGAAACAAAGTGTTTCACTCCCTCCACCACCGAACAATGCTGGTGTTGATGAGTTTTCATATGGTTTGGTTTGTGACACGTACTCTCATTCACCAGCGATTGCTTGCGAGAGTGCTTTCAAAGTCGTGCGTACTAAAAATTCTTTGATGAGTGATAACCGTCTCAAGGTTGAAATATATTGTTCCGATTTGGATGAGTGGAGAACATACGATGTTGCAGACAATCAACAACGACAAGGTACTCGGGACAATGTCATTACTCATAATGGAGTCGTCTATTGGATCGAAGAAGGTGAACCAACAACGTCAGTATGGGACGGACCAATAAACAGGGTTGTTTCTTATGACCTTAACAACTATGAATGTGACAGTCATCAGTGCGATGTAGTCCATGTGCCAATCTTATATCGTCATCTTCGCCGTCAACGTGCTGCCAGTGAATGTCTTGGGGGGTCTGGAGATTGTGTTTTTTATGGACACATTCGGAAGAACGTTTTGAGAATTTGGGCACTTAAGAAGGATGATGATTCTACGGAAGAGGATTATGACTCTGATGAAGAAGCTGGTTGGGAGTTCCAGGATGAGATTGACTTAATACCAGAATTTTGTTTTGACGATCGGTTTACGTTAGTGGCTTTCAGTCCTATGGATTCCAATGTTGTCATCATGGCTTATGAGGACCAAATTTTTGCTCTGAACGTCACAATGGGAGAACGAAATCTTAAACGTTGCCTACGTGGTCTTTCTAAAAAAAAATCTTTTAAACATGACGGAAAGTTAGAATTTCTACATAGACTATGTGTTCCTTCTAGCGAAATTTTTTCTAATCAACGTGGGAAGTCAGAATTTCTAAGTACCCTAGGTGTTCGTTCAAACAAACAATCATGGAAGACTCAACATTACTCACCGATTATAGTAACGCCAACACTGACAACCATCTCCAAGGCAAGAAGATGAAACTCAATCCGGCAAGATATGATAGTCTCTTTATTATTTTTTTTCTTTTTTGTTCTAGGATTTAGTAGTTTAAAGTTCATAGTTTGTCTCTTTTAGTTTATTTATCGTTTGAAAATATTTGTCCAAATCATGGAATTTAAACTCTACAGAGTGTTTTATGTGTGAAGTTTGCTAACTTTTCATGAAATGAACATTAATTAACATTAGAATTTTGAAGAAAATGATATGGAACATGACTACCATTTTCTTTCTTGAAAGTTGATGGACACATATTTTTGGAACTCCGCAACTCATTTTAAATCTATGGATAAAAAAAAATGTTATTCTTAATAGCACCGAGTGCTATTCTTAATAGCGTTTTTTAGTGCTATTCTTAATAGCGTTTCTTGTCTTCTACTGCGCTATTCTTATTGGCGTTCAAATAGATTCCACGAACCCTTCCACGAGACCGTGGAACCCTGCTTGAATTTTCTGTGGAAGACCCCAACTTGGAAGCCACTAGACTTGACATTCCATGATTTTTTCACACTTGGAATAGGTTGGATTCGGTGCTCAAGGATCTATCTCAGGTTCCAGCCGAATCTGTTTTAGATTTCAAATGCTACTTTTTGTAGTCTTGTTTTCTTTTTCTTCGTTAATAAAATTTTACCCCATTTTCTTCCAAAGAAAAAAAAAAAAAAAAAGTGGTTACTTGGTGTTGAGAGATTAATAAGAAGAGAAGCTGCTCTTTTTTGCTATGATGATAAAATAACTCGTCTGAAACTTTTTCCTCAAGCTTTTAGTGGTGATCTTGTTCTCTGACGGACACAGTTCGAAAGAGCCAGCAGATTTTATCACAAAGAACTCATTCGTCCTGAAATCAAGCTTACATAATGACACGTTGACCAAAGTCAGTTCTAATTTGCCACGTGTTAATCTTTTATTTCTGGTTTAATTTGTCTCTCATTATGGAGCCTGAATTTGTGCACACTCCTTTAAATAGTGTGCACGTAACAAACCAATCAGAATCATTTTCTCTAACCAACAGTTATCTAAATAATAAAATCAGTTTTATTTATTGGTTTTGGTGTAACTACTAATCATTATCAGTTTTTACTGTTTTCTAAATAATTACTTTTTTTTTTTTTTTTTTTTGAAGGAAAGAGGTAACCTTGTGATTCATTGATAAGATAAAACTGAATACAACAATCCCAGCTACATCAAAAGTGAAATACATGATAAAATACAATTGCCTTGTACATTATAATACACCAACATATGTATTAAGAACATGAATTTCAAAGAGAAATCTGATGATTTTTGAGGTATGGCCATTAAATTAAGATTCGGCCATTTGGAGGATTTGAAGAAACTGTCTTCTTCACTATTTTCTTCATTAAGATAGAATTGTCCCAAAAGGGAGTAATATGCACACAACATCATTACGATTGCTTCCGGTAGCCATTGATCTTCACAAAAATGGATAATCACTTTCTGGCAGGATGAATCGCCCATACTGATATATATGAAACGATTGTACCAATCGATTGAACCACCTTCAAGGTTATGAGAAACTGCTTTACAAACATCTAATAAGCATATATAAGCCATTAGAGAAGAAAGCCTGTAGAAAATAAAATAGAAACGGGTAAATAAAAAACCCTAAATATCGCTTGAATCAGCGATGTTTTATTTAATACTAATAATATATACAGATTCTATTTGCAACCAAATCTGTGAAGAAGATCGGAAAAGTTCGGATCAAATCCAACAGATTTGGATCACAATGAAAATATTTAGGAAAGATTTGGAAATCAGGAATTGGAAAAAACGGTTAAAGAGGGGAGAGGAGAGGGAACAAGAAACAAATAATTATTTGGAACAAATAATTACTGAGATCAGAACATACATATCAACAACATAATTGATTCAATTTTATTATCGATAATAAACATGATCCAAATTGTTAATGACTCCCAGACAAGGTCCAAAAATCCACAATAATTGAGCATTTAGACTGCAACATGTTTACCATGGATTTTTCCCATGTCAAGGACTTCCTTGTGTATGCCTTATCAGACATCAAAATTAGATCCTTTATAACTGGTACCGAAACTTTTTCATATTTGCAAGCAAGTAGCATTGCTGCCACTCCAATGGCTCAACCAACTGAAGCGAGATTGACAGTTGATAGAGTTTATAAATTACAAAGAAATCAAAAATTGTTCACAAATAAAGATGATTTCATATCTTTGAGACCCTTTTAATTAGAAAATATGAATCATCTTTGCCGCATATTTGACTACTTGGAGAGATTCCATTAGACCAAATACAACTTATAAATTTTAACCTGTTTTGATCATCACGTCTTAGTAGTTACAACCAAAACGCTCATCCATTTTTAGAACCCTAGGTTTAAGATGAAATAGATATTATGATATATATTTATTTCCGTTAATAAACTGTAATTAATAGAAAATAAAATAAAATAATTTTAATATATATTTAACGGGTTTGTTTCAACAAGCAATAGGATCCATTTGTTACGTGCACACTCTTTAAACGAGTGTGCACAAATTTGGACTACTCATTATGGTTGAGTTTGATTGCTATACTTGTTGTTTTCCTTTTTTTAGTTCGGTTTCGTTACCTAGTTTAGATGATTTTCTTTTCTTATTCTTGATTTCCTTTTTGGTTGAAAAGCACATCCACCAAAAAAACAAAAAAACAAAAAGTTTCGCAACTAGATTATCTTACTTTTAGGGTTTTGAATTTTGTTATCTATGGAGTCTCTTCCCTCCGATATCTTATTGGATATCGTTTCTCGGGTTCCAGCCGAATCTGTATTAGAATGCAAATTAGTATGTAAATTATGGGGAACCCTCTTCCGCGGAAGTAACTTTGCTAATATACATCTCAGTCGCCAGCTGAATCATCTCCATGGAGGCGGCGACGATGACCGCAATGATGATCTAGCAGCTGCTAAGGTAGAGTCATGTCTCTTTTTTGCTTGTCGCATTGACTATCCCGCCAACTTCATAACTTTACTTTACCATGGGGGACAAGTAATTGATTTGATAAGCACTGGTGAAAAATACATTTTCATTCAAAATCTGAAAAGGATATGTCATGCTCCTATGCATACTGACTATTTATCTGATCACTTAGTTGGCTCCTGCAATGGTTTAGTTTGTACATTTCAACTCCACAATTTAGTTCTAGATCCCATCTATATTTTTAATCCCCTCACCAGGGAATATGTTTATCTTCCTTGTTAGAGTATAGGATTGGTAATAATAAATTATATAGAAAGTTTTAGTATTTAGGGTTATATTTAGTATTTGATATATTTAGTATGAATTGATTTAAAGATCCGGCGGACGGTAGCATTGGAGACTACCGCCGCCGGTTAGAAAAGAAAACGAGGTGGGCAACAGGTCCGGATCGAACCCTCTGATACCAAGTCAGAACTAGAAAATATAAAGATAAAAGAGAATTATATTATTGAATGGTATATGTTTTACATTGAGAACCCATAGGGTATATATAGCGATACCGTAACTTGGTATGCAAGAATAATACTTGTAAATCAATTCATACTAAATATATCAAATACTAAATATAACCCTAAATACTAAAACTTTCTTTCCTCTGCTGCAATATGATTAGTTTTTCTTATTAGGTTATTTTTTAGGTTAAAAAAAAAAAAAAAAAAAAAAAAAAAGTCACGTTTGTTACCACCATCTTTTCTTTTCTTTCTTCCTAGTCCAATACACCTTTTCCACTTCTCTTCTCTTTATGTTTTCCCGTCCCCACCTCTTAGGCAACTTTTCTCGTTGGTTTTCTATTCTTAAGCAACTTCTTTTATCTTTTCTTTAAACTATCCTACCGAGCCCAGCACTACCTATCTTAGGCCCAACTTTTGTTCACAGCTATATAGTTTTCTTTCTACCTATCCATCTCCAAATCCCAGGTGTCACCTCGTATTTTAGTTTTCTTCCACAAAACCCTTAATTCACCCGTCTTACTACTATTCTGTTCCCCTTTGTTTGTGCCTCTAAATCTTTCCATCGCTGCCTCTTGCGTTTGTTTTCTATCAATCTTAAACTAATCTCTTTTCACACCTTCGGTTTCCGTAATTTCTTTGTCCCATTAATTCTTCACTTTTCCATCTTTCCTTTCTCTCGTCCGCATACATCGCCTTTTCTAATCCCAATTTTGGGGTATTATCTCTTTTCTCTTAGCGATGGTTCTTATATGCTCCATCAATGGTTCTGTTATTTTCGCAATTTTGGCGGTTCTCCTAATCAGTATTCTTTTTAATGGCGACGCGCTTGTTCTTATACTTCTCGGGCGCTTATTGGCACTTTGCACTTCATCATCAACTTTCAAGGCCAATCTCATGTGATTTGCAATCCCCATGAGATTGAGGGAGGGTGTTAGAGTATAGGATTGGTAATAATAAATTATATAGAAAGTTTTAGTATTTAGGGTTATATTTAGTATTTGATATATTTAGTATGAATTGATTTACAAGTATTATTCTTGCATACCAAGTTACGGTATCGCTATATATACCCTATGGGTTCTCAATGTAAAACATATACCATTCAATAATATAATTCTCTTTTATCTTTATATCACAAGTTCTGACTTTCCTGAACTAGTTGTAAACAAAGAAGGCGTTCATCGTGATTGTATAGTCGGCGGAGAGGTTAACATGTATTATGAGATGGCATGTGGATTTGGGTATGTTAGGTCAACCAATGAGTACAAGGTTGTTAGAATCCATTACCTCGACTACAACGAAGGAAGAGTCGAAGTATACACACTTGGCAGTGGTTGTGGGTGGAGAACGATTGGTAGAGTTCCCTATCAACTGGGAGGGTCAAGAGAGGGTAGGGGTACCTATTTCAATGATGCTATCTATTGGATTTCGTCCAACAAAATTGTGGCCTTTGACTTGGATAAGGAAGAGTTCCGATTGCTATCTGTCCCTCGTAGTCTGCCAAACCTTGAGAACGGAGATGATGCATTTGGTCTTGTAGCACTTGGAAGGCATTTGTGTCTTTATATGAATACATTATGTTTCATAATCTGGTCCTTGATGGAAAGTAGCGACTCGAAGGAGACTTGGCGGGAAGAGTGTGATATAGGTTATAACGAAGTCGTTGTAATAGGTTCTCGTAATAGGGAATTTCAGCCTATTTTACTTACAAAGAACGGAGAAATCGTATTGTTATATGACGAATCTGTGCTATATAGTTATGACACGAAAACAAAATTTTTGAAGATTGTTTCCGACGATCCATCAGACTACTTTGGACATGTCGAAGCAATTGCTCACGTAAATACGTTTGCATCATTGGAAGCTATGGAAGAAAATTCAAAGAGATACGCTGTTCGTTCACGACAGGCTTCTACTGAGCTTGACCAAGTTGCTTATGGTGAGGAAATTGATAGTGATTCAGACTCGGGTGATGATTATCCTTCTTATCTGCCCATCTAAATTTTTTGATGCAATACAATTGTTTTATTTATTTATGTATTTGGTGGTATAGTAAATTAATACTCTTCCCCTTCTTACTTTAATTATGTTAAAAGATTTTCGGGACGTTTCTATACTTTTCTACTCCCTCCGTCTCTAAAAGATAGGCAAGTTTGTGTGTAAACGTACTTTTAGAGACGGAGGTAGTATCATATAAGTTGTTGGCTGCAAACGTACATAAAGATAAACGTCATGGCCTATATATATGTTTGAATTTGATTACTATCATGTTTGAGATTATCGAGAAGCTCCTCAATCTTTGGAATCAATATATGTTCTCTCATTAATTGGTTTTCTGAATCATCATAGAACTACTCGTTAGTGTAATTCTGATCAGGTTAAATATTTGGAAAGCAACGCAAGATGCATGGCTTTTCGAGGGAGAGCTAAGAACGAAACAATTCATCATGTGCCACTTCAATGATATCGTACGTTTTTGAATAAGGTGTGGTCGTACTTTCTTGGATACTGTAAAGTTGATTTATCAGTGAGCGAGACGAAGGCTGCATTAAGTCCTGGAAGAAACAACTTTCATTACGCGATTTTGTGAGCATTATGCATGGATGGAGAGAAATAGAAGGACTTTCCCCAACAAGGGTCAGGAACCAAATGATGGGGCTTCCCCACCAAGTTTTTAAAGGTTTGTATTTTGTACGGTCATTCAAATGGGGTGATCAGTCTTCTGCAATCTCAAGTGAATTTTCCATTCAACAGGAGGGAACTGTGAAAAGCAGTAATGATGGTCAAATTTTTGATGGGGGCAAAATCCGAAGGGGGCATGGGGGACAAATGATATGTTGACACATGTCTTTGATTCCCATGAATTCTGTTTCCAAAAATATGAAAGAAATGTATTTTGGAGAGAAAATTTGTTTTCTTAATTGTTGTTAGTATTTTTGGAAATAATTCATGAGAATCAAAGACATGTGTCAACATATCATTTGTCCCCATGCCCCCTTCGGATTTTGTCCCATCAAAATTTTCTCACTTTAGCATAGGTTGAATCAGATGGCGGAAGATGGAGTAAAATGTTCATCCTCTCACTTAACAACATGTAGCGGACGCATCAACATCTAGAACAAAGGCATGTCTGAATAAATATGTGAAGAAAAGATTTGCTTTCGAGTGCATTTACCCTTCCTGTATGAAATTCTGACCAGTAGATTGTTCGAGGGCTGTGTCAACATCAGACCTGTGTTTTTACGCGTAATTGATTCCAAGCTTTTCCTTCAATCCATTATCATTTACTTATGCTTTGTGCCTAAGTTAATGCAATATATAAGATTAGGATGCATGAATTATATGGCCATGTAACAAAAATCGAAACACAACTGACAACTAGTGTTCGCTTGTTGGCTGTAAAAAGACGATGGTACTAGGGAGTACGCGATAATCAAGGAAGACAAGGGATAATTCCGGAGCTTGACTCTATAATCAATAAGGGATAATTAGGGTTTTCACTGTTTCTTCCTTTCAACTAAAAACGCTGAAAATGTTTCGATCCTTATGTGGTACAGTAAGAGCAAATCTGAGAAGGACGGCAATAACCATTACTGGACTACCATCATCTTCATCAGCAAATCGGTATATTTTCTTTACATATCATAGAAATCCAAATGTTGTCATTAAACCTAGAGTTATAAGTTCAATGTTATCCTCGTTCTCAACTGGTAATACTGCATATGATAAAAGAATTGAAAATAGGGTTAATTATTTGATAAATACATGTGGATTATCTGAAAATAAAGCTATTACTGCAGCTGAAGAAGCCGATTTCTAAGAAATCCATATCAGTTGAAGTTTTGAAATTATTTGAAAATTATGGTTTCACTAAACCTCACATTACAAACTCATCTCTAAGCATCCATCAATCCTCAAATGTTATTCTCCTGATAAGCTGATACAACCGAAATTGGACTTTTTCAGCTCTGAAGGGCTACACGGGATTCATCTTGCCAACTTCATTATTCAGGACTCGATTGTTCTGAGATTGAGCCTAAAAATATCTATAATCCCTTCCTATGATGTGTTTAGGAGTATTCTTGATACAAACACAAATGTCGTTAAAATATTTGAACAACTTACCTGGATAAGATGGATTCTCAACCCAGTTGCAGTTCAAAGGTTGACGGTTAACCTAGAGCTTTTGAGGTATGAAGGTGTTCCTCAATCTACTGTTTTTGAGCATGTTATTGTTAATCCTAAGGCATATTTGAGAGATGCTGATAAATTTAAAAAGGTTGTGGAAAAGATTAAAGGAATGGATGTTGATCCTTTAAAAACAACATTTCTTGAAGCTGTTGAGGTATTGATATCAACGTGGTTATCAGAAATGGATGCTTACGAGTGGGAGAGTTGGTCTGAAGTTCAAATTCTAACGGCATTCAAGTAAAGTCCTTGTCGCATGGTGACTTCAGAGAAAAGGATCCAAGGGCGAATTCTGATATATACAGACTGGGATGCAGTGTTTCACCTTTTTGTTTAGGTGTCGCCTCTTTAATGTACGTACCAGCTTTATGCTTGTTTTCCTACTTTGGAAATGAACATTGTCTCACCTCCCATGTATGTAAAACATGATAGTAGCTGTCAGAGAACAACTTGATGTGAAGTCTGAATTCTCGCTATAACCCCTTCCTGTGATATATGTTTAAGAGTATTCTTCATACAGATGCAAATGTCATTAAAATCTTTTAACAACTTGCTTGGATAAGATGGATTCTCAACCCAGTTTCTGTTTAACATAGAGCTTTTGAGTATGTAACCATCAAACCTAAAGCATTTATGATAGATCAGAAGCTACTAAGTCAGTTATGCTTTTGTTATACGCAATAGACTAAATTCTATACTAACAGGACTTTTTTTTCCTTTGAAGGATAATTTGATGAAAATAGATGAAACAGATTCAAGCAATTACACTGGTTATTGAATACTGAGTGAGTTTCTTACATCTGGGAAACCCTAGATATAAAAGTGTCTCAACAGGAAAGACTAAAGACACCCAAAAGCTAAAAGTGACTAAAGACACCTGGAAGATAACATATAAACTAGTTACACCTCTCAAACACTCTCAAGATAAGACACTAACAGCCTCCCTCAAACTGATGGACCTGTAAGGACATAAGTTTGCTTGCTAGCTGAGTAAACTGAACAACTCCAAGCCCCTTTGTCATAAGATCTGCCACTTGGTGTTGAGAGGGAACATAAGAGACCTGAAGAAATCCACTTTCAACAAGGTTGCGAATACAATGATAGTCTATCTCAATATGCTTTGTTCTTGCGTGAAAGACAAAGGTTGACAGCCAAGCTACCTGCACTAGTGTTATCACAAAACAAAGTAGAGGGAGATTGTAGAGAAACACCCAATTCACGAAGCAAGTAGGAAATCCACAGCATCTCAGCACTGGTGACAGCCAAAGCTTTGTATTCTGCCTCAGCAGAAGATCGAGAGATTGTAGGCTGCTTCTTTGAGCTCCATGAGACCAATGTATTTCCTAGAAAATTACAATAACCCGCAGCGACTTGCGAGTATCAAAGCATCCCGCCCAATCGAGTCCGAGTAAGCATGAAGAATATCACAAGGCCCCGCTAAAAGAGTGACACCGTAACTAACAGCTTCCTTGACATAGCGAAGATGCGCTTAACCACCAAGATGAACAGATGTTGGTCTGTGCATAAATTGACACACGTAGTTCACAAAGAAACACAAATCGAATAGTTAATGTCAAGTATTA
The DNA here is from genome assembly GCA_023531295.1 of Papaver armeniacum. NCBI lineage: Eukaryota > Viridiplantae > Streptophyta > Magnoliopsida > Ranunculales > Papaveraceae > Papaver > Papaver armeniacum. Next base: position 5,856 of record JAJJWW010009632.1, on the reverse strand, counting down.
TAATCCACCAACCAACTTCCAGAAAAATAGCATCAGTATCATTTAAGACAATTCCATGATGAACAGAAACACGAGGACCAGAAGTAACTGGTGTAGTTGCAGGCCCACAAAGAAGCATATTAGCTTTCTGAAGTAGAGTAAGCGCATACTTCTTCTGAGACAAACAAAGTGTATCAGCTGTCCTTGTGCACTCAATACCAAGAAAAAAATGGAGATCCCCTAAGTCTTTCATAGAGAATTCCTTGCTCAACAGAGCAATAAAGGACTGAAGTAACTCAAGGAAGATTCAAAACAGATAATATCATCCACATACAATAGCGTAAGAAGCATGCTAGAGCCGAGTGGTAAATAAACATAGAATTATCACACACAGATCGAAAACCATGCCGAGTAAGAAAAACCACCAAATCTCTCAAACCAAGCTCTAGGGCTTGTTTGAGTCCATATATCGCCTTCTTAAGATGACATACAAAATTAGGATGAGCAGAGTCTTCAAATCCTTTAGGTCGTTTCATAAATACATCTTCAACAAGTTCCCATGCAAAATGCATTGGAAACATCTAGCCGTTTAATAGGCCAGTTTCTAGAGAGAGCTGTAAGTACACACCTAATAGTAGATATTTTAACCACAGGATCAAGGTTTCAAAGCAATCAATGCCAGCCTGTTGGACTGCAACCCCGAGCAACTAAGCGAGACTTATATCGTTCAATCGAACCATCCGAGTTGTACTTGACTTTGTACACCCATTTACCGCCTAGCACATTCATACCATCGCATAAGGACCAAGTCCCATGTATCATTATCCTTTAATGCAAAGGTGCTCAGACCTCATAGACTTGACCCACTTAGCCTCTTAGCAGCAGCTTTATAATTCTTAGGCTCACCTTCGAGTTAAGGACAAGCAAGAGCAAAGGAAGAGAGTAACAGAGGCATGTTGTGCAACAAAATCGATGGTAATGGTTTGTGTTTAGAAATACCAGACTTCGATCTTGTGATGATTGTTGAAGTGGGTATGGCAGAGACCAAGCCAGTGCAGCGTGAGGGATAGGTTCACTTGATGTGGACCTAATCGGTTCAAAGTGAAAGAGATTCACTGCGGGTGTAGGAGATGAAAGAACCGAAGGGGTAGAAGGGTTACCAGATGGTGAAGGCAAACAGAGGTAGTGAGGGAATACTAATAGGAATAGAACTATCTCATCAACTGTTGAATGCTGAGAATGAGCAACAGAATCCGAAATCTCAGAGAACGGAAAAGACGACTCATCAAAAATAACATTACGAGAAACAAAAGTCTTCTTAGTAAGAGGATTGTGGCATTTATAACCTCTATATAGTGGACTATACCCTAGAAAGACACACCTAGCTGACTTTGGACTAAGTTTGTCATGCCGATAAGCAGTCAGGTTAGGATAACAACTACAGCCAAAAACTCTAAGCAAACTGTAGTCAGGTAAATCATTATAGAGAACCTCAAAAGGAGATCGATAATTCAGAACTTTGGTAGGTGTGCGATTAATAAGGAAAGTAGCCGTAAGAAATGCATCAAACCAAAAATATTTTGGAAGACAAGCTTTAAAAGAGAGAGTGTTGCCAACCTCAGTGATGTGATGATGCTTCCTCTCTGCGACTCCATTCTGCTGTTGAGTGTGTGGACAAGAAATGCGCAGGGTGATACCAGATGAGTCAAGAAAATTCTTAAATTGTCCCTTAGTCAGCTCGTAAGCACCATCGCACTGAAAAGCTAGTATTGTGGTAGACAAGAAATTCTCATTCACAGCTTTGAAGTGTTGAAAGCATTTAAGAGCATCAGTTTTATGAGTCATAGGATACAACCAGTGGAATCGACTGAAGTCATCAATAAAAATTATATAATACCTATAACCTTCAAGAGATTGAACTGGTGCTTGGTCCCAAAACATTGCAATGCACAAGAGCTAGTGCTGAGAAGATACTCTTTTTGAGGATTGAAATGGCAGCTTAACGTGTTTTCCCAGTTGACAATCATGACAAAACATAGGTAATGGTTTTGATGAAAATTGTATTGCAGATGTATTATTAAGTTTGCTAAGGATAGCACTAGAAGGATGACCTAACCGATGATGCCAAAGATTGGGATCAGCTACAATAGATGAGAATGATACTGTAGGAGTCAGTTGAATAGGATAAAGATTATGACAAACTGGCCCTTCAAAGAATAACTTCACTAGTACTCAAATCCTTGATATTATAACCCCAATCAAACATTTCAAAAGACACATTATTATCCCTAGTAAACCGAGCAACACAAATCGATTCTTGCAAGGGAAGGAACCAAAAGAACATTATAAAACAAACTCGCATTTTCAAAGTTGTTAAAAAAGCAGAACCAATATGTGTAATGGGAAGAAACCTACCATTTCCAACCATCACTTTAGCATTGCCCTTGTAAGGTGTAGAAGTATGAAGCAATTCAGAGTTATTTGTCATATGAGCAGTAGCTGCAGAATCTGGTATCCATTGAGAACTTAAAACAGATCGAAGTATGCAGATCGAAGCAGAACAAGTATAAAAGCTTCGAGGCGATGCAGAACCATCGAGGAAGACTCGTGTGATAGTGAGCTAGTATAGAATGCTCTAGGTGATGAAGTAGATGCATTAGATTGAAAACCAGTAGTAGATTTGTTCTTATTGTTATTAGGCTGAGAAGGCGAGTTATCATAATAGCGAAAACGACACCGTTTAGCAGTATGGCCATCCTGCCTACAAATTTGGCACTCAATCTCTGAAAAATCTGTAGGAGTGGAGTTATCATAAAATTGAGGACCACCAGAGCTACTGCTACCAAAAGAACTAGAGGAGCTACCTGCAGAGAAATTACTATGACCAGAATTAAAACCTCTGCCAGAGTTATTAGAGTTTCTGCCAGAATTATATCCTCTACCTGAGTTGTATGAGTTATTATAACCTCTACTTGGGTTGTATGAATTATTGCTTCTGCCTGAGTTAGTACCCCTACCAAAATTATTTCCTCTACCAGAATTATTGCTTCTGCCTGAGTTATTTCCTCTACCAGAAGAACTATAGAAAGCAGAAGGAGCATTAGTAGAATCAAACAGATTTGTGGAATCCTGTTCCTGGTTCTTTAACCATTGTTCATGATGAACAAGACGAGAACGTAGCTCGGAGAAAGTATAAGGTGTTTCACGATGTTGAGCAGTAATAACAAATTGATTAAAATCTCTACCCAAACCATTCAAAGCATATATGACAATATCCTCATTAGAAACACGATCATTAATAGCAGCCAAATTATCAGTAATTTCTTTAAGATTCATCAAATACTCACTGTCCATAAGGTTACCTTGATTTAATGGTTTGCAATTGTCCTCGAAGAAGGCTACGCCGAGCAACAAATTGATAAGAAAATTCAGATCGAAGATAATCCCAATACTGTTTGGGAAGTAGTCAAGCCAAAAGTACTAAAGAGCATTTATTTACCGAAAGTAGCATTAAAACATGAGATGATAAACCTATCCATCCGACGCCAAAAGAGATTCCTGAGATTGACAACTTGAACTCCATCAACAAGAATGTGAGTAGGTGGTTCAACATAAGTACCATCAACAAATCGAAGCAGATTTGTACTCATCCGGATAGATTCAAACTGATGACGCCAGAGCAAGAAATTTGTTGAATCTAATGTGAAAGAAACAAAATTAAAGAAACAAAATTGGAGATGTTCTGAAAGGGTAAAGTGAAGTGTAGATTCTGCTGTTCAAATTGATTAACAAGATTGTTCATATCTTGAGAGTTAACCACATCAGTGGCTGCAGCGGCGGCAGCAGGTTGAACAGGAGTACCCATCTAATGGTAGTAAAGGCAGTGTAGATGATTTGGTAAAGGTTATGAAACAACAGGATCGAAAAGGCAATGATTATTGGTAATCTGATACCATGAAGGATAATTTGATGAAAATAGATGAAACAGATTCTAGCAATTACACTGGTTATTGAATACTGAGTGAGTTTCTTACATCTGGGAAACCCTAGATATAAAAGTGTCTCCAAGCCACAGAAAGACTAAAGACACCCAAAAGCTAAAATCGACTAAAGACACCCAAGATAACATATAAACTAGTTACACCTCTCACACACTTCTCAAGATAAGTACACTAACATCCTTCTCCCGTTTAAGAATGTATATTAAACATACTTTAGGCTTTGCTAGATACACCGTGATTTAAGCAATATGTGTGCACCGAGAGGATCTGACGGTCCCAGCATCCTGATGCTCTCACCACCGTGCTCAAATCACTATGCATCTATCATTTTTGTACTTCTTCTAATTAGTGGCTTTTGTTGCTTTCCGAGTCTCTCTGTAAGCTAAAAATTTTAGTTTTGTTACTTTCAATAATGTAGAGTACTCATTTGGTAGTAATTTGCTTGCTTGTACTTGTAATAGAACGTAAAATGTGAAGCAAGCTTGGTTTTCCGAATACTTTCTCTTCCCGATTGTAATTTCAACAAAATCAATGTAATCGATGATGAGTAATCCATTGTCATTTCAAACAACAATGATTCATCTTCATTTAACACGGGCCCAACGTTGACACGAGAGAGATGCGGTTCGGTAAAATTAGGTCCCCGGACACGTAATGAAATCGACCATTCCTTCTAATGGCGTAGCCTCGGCTAGTGGTTCGATTCCATAATGTGCCCATGTCCTGATATTTTGAGAAAATGCCGTGTCCGAGTCGTTTAGCGGCGTGTCCGAGCGTCCGGCTTTGACTCTATAATAAGATACCTAGGTTTTTCACTGTTTCCCGTTTCGCTCCTCTTTACTAATCTTCCCGTGTTGGCTGAAAATGTTCTCGCTCCATATGTCGTCAAGTTGGAGTAAATCTAAGAAGGACGACAACAACCATCAATGGACAACCATCATCATCAGAAGAACTCCAGACTTTACATATCCTAATCCAAATGTTGTCATTAAACCTAGGGTTTTAAGTTCCATGTTTAATTATTTGATAGATACATGTGGATTATCTCGCAAATAAAGCTAATACTCTCGCTAAAAAGTGGATTTTTAAAATTATTTGAAGAGTATGGTTTCACTAAACCTCACGTTACAAAACTCATCTCTAAGCATCCGTGGATCCTCTGTACCCTCAATTATGAGGAATCGATAAAACCAAAAATGGAATTTTTCAACTCCAAAGGGTCATGGAACTCAGCTTTGGAGACATGATTGCAAAGGACCCGATCGTTCGAGACCGATCCTAAAAATATCTATAATCCCTTCCTATGATATGTTTAAGAGTATCCTGATACAGATTTGAGAATGTCATCAAAATCTTTGAACAACTTACTTGGATGAGATGGATTCTCAACCCGATTCTTTATGAAAGGTTGACTGTTAACCTAGTAGCTTTTGAGATGTGAAGGTGTTCCACAATCTAATATTTTTTGAGTATGTAATTATCACGCCAAGGCATTTATGAGAGATACCGATAAATTTAAAAAGATTGTGGAAAAGGTTAAAGGAATGGGTTTCGATCCTTTACATAGAGCATATCTTGAAGCTATAGAGGTATTGATATCAATGGATGAAGAAGCTTGGGAATCAAAAAATTGATTACAAGAGAGAGGGTTGGTCTGAAGATCAAATTCTAACGGCATTTAAGAAAGTCCCTTTGTATGAAGGCTTCGGAGAAAAAGATCAAAGCAACTTTCAAATGAAGTTTTGAAGAGATGAATGCTTCTCTTTAATGATTTGGCTCTAAACGTGTTTATGCTTACTAGTATGTAACCCGTACTACACGGGGTCTCGTTGGGAATTGTCAATCGGTGGCAGGGCTTCGCCTCGCACCGTTGTTC
>JAJJWW010009631.1:0-116839 GCA_023531295.1 Papaver armeniacum | reverse complement strand
CCTTTTTTTAACACTAATTAGGGTTTCGACAGGCCAAACCCTAATTCCCACACCACTGTGCCAATGGAAAACCATGCCAGCCACATCTACCGTGTAGTTGCAGGAAATCCTACACTACACCCCTTACTAGAATCTATTTAATCAAACCATTTTAGGATGAACGATCATAAAATTTATTGACTAAATGTTTTAGTGTTTACAAAATGAAATAACAAGCAAGCACAAGAATTACAATTACTTCTAACTTTCTCTCTCTTAATGACTTGCTTCCTACTTCAAAAAATATCTCCCCCTCCCCATCGGCCTGCTCGGCTCTTTATATAGGATATTACATAGTGGATGACAGCTAAGCTGTCCTTTTTTTCCGGGAATGACTTGCGGAATATCGCAAGTGTACAAGTGTATGATCTCGCGACACTCCTAAATCTCGCTAAGTCTTCACACCTTTCTCATGTTCGCTGCCGTCATCCATTGCGCTCGTTCATATTACTTCCTGCGACGTCTTAATGCAATCTTGTCGTTTATGGATATCGCGAGGTATTGATGTTGCGATATTATGATCCTACATCTTGCCTCTTCTCATGTCTTCTCTGCGAAGAAGAGAATGTCATGAGAATCAGTATTCTTTGAAATGCCGCAACTGTTCATCCTTATCTGTTTTAATACAACTCCGTACTTTTATACAGAATTCCTTACACGTGTTTCTTCTTCCACCCATTTCTTGACACGTCTCTTTCAACCGTTATTTCTCAACCGTTCACGTCCCTTATCGCATTAAATGCATTTATCTTTTCGAGAAAATTTCTCTATATATATAGTTTTCTCACCCTCTTCTTCTTCTTTTTTTTACTTTCTCTGCAAATTTCTCTGCAATTTCTCTTGAAATTTCCTCCGTAATTTCTGCTTCTGCTACTGTAAATCTGCTTTTTTCTCTTTTCTTTTGTTTTTCAACTTTCTATTCATTCCCATATTCTCTAAATGGCACCAACAGGTCGTAAATATGAGACTCTTTTACAAGAGAAAGGTTTCACATTATCTATCATTCCTGGTCAAGAATCTTCATCTATTCTCTCTGTAAATTTATTTTCTAATCATCAATGTGATGATCAAAAGATCATAATCTCTCTAGTTCAAATCCTCGTGGGTCTTCCCATTTCTCTATACAATCCCGAATTACCTTTATTCTATGAAATTCTTTCACATGAAAAATTCTCGCGAGCTGTCTATCAGTTAAGTGGAGATTGTATCCACTTAATGCTTGAGTTCGCCAATCGAGGTGCTGGTAAGGGGTCTTTATATCCTGATACAGTCAGAGATCCGCAATTTGCGAACTTAGAAATAATCGCTGAGAAATATATAGCAGAAAACTTCTTTGAAAACTATGATGTGATTAACATGAAGAATGATAAATCTCGTTGGGGTGCGCGGTTGAAGAGAAAAGACAATGTTCCCAATGACAAGCTACTCATGCATGATATTGATTGGCACTCCGGCAAGAACAATGCTCCCTGCCATTCTAAAGATGATAAGTGGTGCGTCTTTCCGTTATTCTTGAATGTACCTTACATTGCAGTTTCCCATGTACTCCTGAAACCTCACCAATTATCAACCTTGGGTATTTAATTGGCCCGGGAAAGCAAAAGAGGTATGTTTCTTAACTTTTACTCACTTGCAATCTTTATTTCCTTAATTTTTCTTCTAATTATCCGAAATTTTCAGATCGCTAAACTGAGAAGAAGTTATGAAAGAAACCCAAAGCCAAATACTTTGGCGATACTTCGCTCAATCACGGATGAAGTAAAAATATTTTCTCTTGTTATCCACAATATTGTTGCCTCATTTCTTATCTTCATTCGTGTGTAGGTTGGTATTGAAGTTCTTGGGAGAAGAAACTCCACAAGGCTGCGAGGGTCAAAGGAAAAGGAAAAGGTCCTCTTCGCAAGAAATCCACCGCCCCACCTTCTCCCAGTTCAAGTCCTTTACCTAATGAGACTTCTGATGAAGATGATAACGATATGGGCACTTCTTTCGCAAATGAGGGTCAATCAACTGAATCCCCTATGGAGCAGTTATCTAATATCTTCTCAGACTCCATGCAAGGAATTGGAGATAGCCGTCTTTCTGGTACATGCGAGGCTCTCGCAAATATATGTGACGCTACCTTGCTAGAGGGCAATGATTCTTTTAAAGGGGTTTCTAGATCTCAGTAACTCCTAGCTTTTAAATGCACTTAGTGCCTTGGTAAATCTGAATTTCTATTTTTCCTCATAACTTTAATTTTAAATCATATCTTGACAATTTCTTTATCTTTCTTTGTAAATTTGGGGAGGGCTTCTTTTGTCGTTGCCTCGGATCTTGAGAAAAGATGCAACACTCAATTGAAAAAGAATCTTCAACTTAAGTAAAAAGAACGAAGAATTAGAAATTGAAGCTGCGACATTTCGCGAAAAGAATGAAAGTGAGTCTATCGCTCTTCGCGAAAGAATTCAACAACTTGAAGCTGAATCTTCTACCCAGAAGAATAAAATATCTACCCTTGACAGTGCTAATCAGCAACTTTATGGTATAAACTTCTTCTCTTATTCCTTATTTTTTATTTTGTCATTTATTTTTCTTTTCCTGACTTATCATTTTCGCAGACATTTATAACCTCTGACGAAGCCATCCTTCTCCACTCATTTCCTGAGCCTATGGATAATGATGCTCTTCTTGCTCATCTTAATGAATCTTTAAGTAGTTCGTCAAAAACAAATTCTCTTCCCTTAAATGAACTTCAAACCAAATATCATCTCTTAGAAATTGAACATAGATCTAGTTTAGGTTTAGCCAACCGATTTAAACGTCTGTATCTTGATTCCCACGAGAAAACCAATAATTTAAGGAAGAAAATTAGCAGCCTCATAGATGATAAAGATCGTATTGCTAATCAAGGTGCCCAAGCGTTAGCGAGATTCCAAAAAACCCTTCTTTAAGTCCAAATTGAGCGGGATGAATCTCTTCGTCAGAATGCCATACTTAATGAGCGAGAAAATCAAATTCGTTCTCTTCTTGTTATAAATAATGATGATGAATTTGTTTGGGCTTCGAAGGTTCTAGATAATGCCAGAAATAACTTAGGTGTTGATGTTAGCCTTCACGCCGAGCATCTTGCGCTTAGTTAAAGATATGATTTCTGACAGAGAAGGTTGTTTATTGTTCTTTTTGCTTTACCGCTTCTTTTTTGTAATATTGCTATTAAGTTATTAATTCATTGTCACATTTTTGCAGAAGCTGAGAAGAGATTCCAGACAAGAATTGAAGAACTTGAATCTGAGAAAGCACAACTTGCAAAGGACTTTTCTCTTCGCAATGACAAATATTCCCATTTGAAGAAGCAGCTACAAACTACTGTAGTGAATTTCAATAATGACGTTGTCCGCTTTCGCAATTAGACTATTAGGACGGTCTGCGATGATCACAATATCCCTCATTCTTCATATCCTTGTATTCTTGAAGAGGTTCCTGAGAATATATCTTTTTTGGATGTCTCTGATAGCGACGTTAGCGAAGAAGAGGAGTCTGGCAAGGATGAAGAAATTGAAGGATCTGGCGAAGAAGAAGAATCAAAAAAGAAATAATTTCATTTTCTTATTTTGCTTCTTGTAATATCTGTACATTTATCCTTAGTCTTCATTTTTGTAATTCCTTACTGTATATCTTTTGGATCTTCAAATACACGTTCAATTTAGATATCCTTTTCCGTGGATATTGAAGGAACAATTCTTTCTTGCAATACAGTTGATCAATATTATGAATGCATAAATCTATTATTTGAAAATAAATAACACGTCTATACCCTATTCATTCCCATATTTGCTTTTGTTATTTATTTGCAAATGAGAGATTGAATCAGTAATCTCTAAGTGATAGTATGCCTCTGTTTCGCAATTATTGTTACCACATCTTCGCAAGTAAATTTTTCTTGATTATTTCCACATATAATCATTATCACAAACTTGTTTGTTTGTATATAATCATTTTTGCAAGCTCATTTGCTTACTCATTTTCTTGTGTGGTCTTATTTTGCCTTCCTAGGTAAAGGTCTTATTGCGCCACCCCTCATCATTGCGACAAAATCGCAGGACGTCTATACACTTTCATGTAAAGACCCGTTGATCTTGCCTTATCATTTTCTTAGTATTATTGCCTATGCAGGATATTTTCGTTGCGATAATATGACAGGCCTATAAGTTCTTGCGAATTTACAGCCCCGTGACATTGCCGTCTTGCGATTTAAATCGCAGGACGTCTTTACATTTTCATGTAAAGACCCATTGATCTCGTCTTACCTTCGCGTTAGTATTATTGCCTCTTCAGGATTATCACACAAATATGACAAGCCTAAATTTTATTGCGAAAATGAAGCCTCATGACATTTGCGTCTTAAGACACTTATCAGCTCCCTAATGGAGGGTGCCGCCCTTATCATCTCCCCTGGTTGCCCCTTTAAGGAGGCGTACATCGGCCATACAAGACTAGCTCCTCCCATCCTGTCTTAACAACAACCACGTTGTTTTCGCAGTCTCTTATCCCTTATACCTATATGGTTTATGGTTACGAGACTGTTGATGGTGGATTTTCATTTAAGGTTAAAATTGTAAAAACCCGAGAAAACTATGCGCCGACATCTTGTAAAATATAAAGCCATTAATAAGTGTTGGATACACCCTCACTTAATTCATTTAGAATGGAGCATGTGGCAACAATCCCATTCTGTGAATACATGAAATTCATCCAGGTTGGAGCATGTAGCAACAATCCCATTCTGTGAAAATGACCAATCCACCTGACTCACCCACCGAAAGAGAAGATGAACCGTGCACTGGTAGCGAGATGTTATCATAGGCGGCCACCCTTTGCAAGCTCATCAATGCTTTGATAAACTAGAAGGCATAAAAATTCACTCACAATGGCTCAAACCCTCACGAACTTAAGACACCGTGCTACCACTTTCCAATAAGTCCTCCACACTTTAAAACGTGTGCTTTTCTCCGGCGTATTTCCTTTACAATTTCATGTCATGTTTGTAATTTCTCCAGAAAATGATTGCAATACTTGCATTCATAGTTAGGGTTTCGATTTTCAATTTTCAATTTAATTGAAGCATTATTTTCATATGAGAATCTCTCTACCCCTAAAAACACAAAGTCCTGAGTAAGCCTAAATCAACCTATTAGAGCAAGAAAGGAAACCTTAAACGAACATCTCATGAGAAGAAGGAAACAGAACGCATGCACAAAAGGAAAATGATTTGAGCCATCTCGCCCGGCAGGACAGGGAAGATCTTGCATCGGGAACACAGTCCGTGGATATTCCATTATGGCATTATTTCTTTTATCACAAAGAGTTATGTGTGAAGGCGCACCCTTGCGCTTGAGAAGGATCAGTTGCAGTCTTGACAAAGGGTTATAAAAAAAAACATTTATTCAAACAATCAAATAGAAGAAAACCTTGAACTCGGCCGCCACTGAGTACAAGGAAGATATTCAAATGTACGGAATATACTCGGAAAGAAAAAAAAAAGAACAAAAGAAGTTTTAGTCGCCAAGAGGGTCGGCCTCGCCTGCACCACTGTTAGGTTCTGTTCCACCACCTGTTGATGCGCCTCCCTTCGGATCTACCTCAGCTTCTACATCAGACATCTCTGCAGCAGCGTACTCCATCCCAACATCATCAGCGGGAGAATCAAAGGGCACATCAATATTAGGGGCCGTGCCGATTGCTTTCAAATGTTCAGGTTCGTCTGTATCGGAATCAAGGATTATCACGCCGTCCTGGATCGGGTAATCACACTTGTCTTCATTCGGAGGTCGTTCATGCTCAACCCTCAGCCTCTTCAACTCACACAAATCTCTACCTTGCGCTTACTAGTATCTGCAACGCTTCCTCGCGCCTCCACCACTCCTCCATGTCAATCGCAGGTGAAAGTGCACTGATCCCGTCCACCCGGCAATACAGGTGCAAAATAGACATCCTCAGATAGCACGACCGACTTCGAAGTGGAAGATCGATCTTGGCCATTACTTCTTCGTGCGCATGGGTTTCGGGATTGTCAACTTCGAAGCTTCTTTCGGGAGAAGTTACAGAATGATCGTCCACCGCTTCCATGATAAACTGCAAAGGAGAAGAAGTTATGAGTACATAAAAAAAAATCAATCGATCAGTCAATCAGAAAATCAGATAAGTGTGGAGCAGTACCTGAGATATGGAATAAACGACCACGTGAGATGATTCTTTATAATCTCGCAAGTCGATTAATCCCGGGAGAAAAGAAGTCTTTACTTACCACCTATGAAGGCTACCAATTCGGAATAGCAATCAACGGCGCTTATCAGATGCATCTAAGGAAAGCTGTGCGTGACGAAAGGGAGTACACCTGACCCAAAGAAGGGACCAAGCTCGGATATATACAAGGGGAACCAAAGCGACTCACCAGATCAAGTCCAACCTCCTTCACAACCTTGATCAGGACCAACCAGTCCCATGGCAATGCCTGACGATGTCGACCTATCCGGTAAATATATATTCACCTTAGCTTGGTCATTTCAGTGTACAAATTTGTCACCATCTCATGCCTAACCCACAATAGTGTAACCATTATGTGCTAGTCAGGGGACTTAATGTTGATGGTGGATTTTCATTTAAGGTTAAAATTGTAAAAACCAGAAAACTATGCGCTTACATCTTGTAAAAGATAAAGCCATTAATAAGTGTTGGATACTCCCTCACTTAATTCATTTAGAATGGAGCATGTGGCAACAATCCCATTCTATGAATACATGAAATTCATCCAGGTTGGAGCATGTAGCAACAATCCCATATACCTGTGAATTTCTAGCATTATTAATTAATGCGCAATCATCCTTGTATTTCGTACTCATTATCGATGCGGCATGACGTCGAGTGTTGCTCTTACAGAGAAACACGAACCCCCAAGCATTATAATGAAACCATGTACGAAATACCCGTGCGGTGACTCTCGATGTGTTATACTAGCCCGATTGAGCCCCTCTCGGTGTGTTATACTAGCCCGATTAAGCATCCGATCGACCAGTATCGGTCGGATATGATCACAAATCATCCAACTCCACAAGCATGATTGGATGACCCCGGATCAATTCCATCACCCCCAAGCAAGTATGAAAAATCCATTTAGAACCAACGCGGACCCCGACGGTCGGCCCCTTCCTCGCCTAGCCTGCGAAACGTCCAAACCAGAGCGGTATGGGCGGAAACCTAAATTAGGGTTTGCGGCATATAACATGTGTCGCAGCAGTCTCAACCATCCATCTTCGCAGTATAGATGGAGGGTGCGGATGTAGATTCAAAGGTCCCGGAGCATGTCAACAAAATCACCGTGGTCCCACCTACATACCTGACCAATCGGTCAGGACCAACCATGGTTGGTTATCCCAATTCGTACGCCCGAATCAAGCATGACGCGCGGCCTTGAAACCCAAATTAGGGTTTTGAGCATCACGAGCGTCCATTTTATCCGACACGAATGGAGGGTCCAAGATTAGATTAAGCGAGGTCTGTCATACCAAAGCATGACCACCGTGGACCCATCTATCCCCTCACTCGATCGGCCAAGGCATATCATGCCGGTTATTCCAAGACGCGCGCCCATACTAGCGTGGTCACACCTCCCAAACCGCAACCGATCTCGACCGCTCCAACTTCGCCCCGATTTGGATGGCTCGAGATCACGTTTTCATGGGATATTCAGGTGTAGGCGTGAACACCAGCCTACCCTTCACACCAAACCGATTGGCCAAGACCGACCAAGTTAGGTCATCTTGGAACACGCGCCGGAAGTAGGCATGGTGCGCGGCTTTTTGCGGCACCAAATTCCTATTACAAAATCGATCTCAACCACTCCTCTTTGCCGGTCAAATTGAGTGGCCTAGATCGTACCTTCATGGGACAGTGAGGTACGGACGTGTACACCAGCATGTTGTCTACACTCATGCCCGGTCGGTCCTTTCCAAAAACCTTCCCATGCTTGGTTTCGACCAAGTCAAGAGTGATGCTGCGCACCTCTTCAAAACCCTAATTCCATCAACGGTCGCGGATGAGTGTCTCAAAGATCATCTCGTCCATCCAACTTCACCGGGCTTGGTTATACAACCACGGTCGAGTTAATTGGTCAAGTGAGGCGTCATTACCCGTCACTCTACCACACCATGATGCATTACCTGCATAAAATACACACGATACTTCACAAGTATCAACTTCTTGAATACGCAGTTATTCAATTTAGAATTACATGCTACCTTTCGTGGATCCACGATCCACACATTCCAGACATCAATCATGTCACAAACTGGGGGATACATATTGGGGTATTGGTCCTGCAGCGGTTTCACGACAGTGCGGCGTGCACAACGCGCCATCACAAGAACGTGTTAGGAAGTCATGGACGGTTAGAGATGATGGGAGAAGTGGGTAAGACTGGTCGTGTAGCACCAACACACAACTCCACTACTCCATCACTCCACTTCCCACGAGAGACGTGAATAAGGCTCAAATGACTTGTATAAATAGGTTCTCCTCCCTATTTCCAACAACGAGCAAGTCCGGGCATTTGAGACAGAAAACCAAGTGTTGATACAATCGTATTCAAACACCGGCCCGATAGCTTACATCCTGTAGCGGTTCAGATTTCATTTACAAGTCATAAGCAAGCCAACACCTTCACAATCTCAACACCTTCTTCGCTTCCCTCCCTAAGATCAACCCCATCTCCTTCACTTTGTGACCGAAACAAATCTCTGAACGGCCATTTCTTGGTTTAGGCCGAACTTGCACGATTGATTTCTGAATCTACAAGCACTCACCGCGTAGTGCATTTGTTTAGGGTTTAGATTCATTCCTCATCCGTACCCCAAATTACCGAATTCGGCAGGGATATTTTTCACCCATAAACAATTGGTGACCACGGTGGGAGGTTAATCTCTTGGTTGTAAAGTCAATTTCTTCGAAATCCGATTCAATTTTATCAATTTCATAAAGGGTAGATCTTAGAACCAATTCAATCAACAATTCATTTCAAGATGGTGGAACTCAGGTCTTGACCAGCAATCAATTCTGATGGAGCTAGTGTGGATAACACTTCCGGTGTCGATGTACCTGTCAGTGGAATTACCGTGGCCAATACATCTCGTGGAGCCGTCACTTCTATCACCAATGCTAGAGGAGCAGGAGATATTCCAGTAGGTGTAACACCTCCCATCACCAGAGCTAGAGCAGCCGCAAATCCTGGCATCTCCTCAAGTGTAACACCTCCAGTGATCACCAGAACAACAACTTTCACTCCTTTATCAGGACGAGGAGCCGGAGGCACAAGAGGAGGACCACCGTCTATTACCATTGCAGACTTAATGGAGAAGCAGGAAATCCTTGCTAAGACTCAAACGGATATGGCCGCAACTCAGAAGGAGGTACTCACTTTCCTTAAAACTTTAACTGAAAGATTGCCACAAGACTCACGGAAATCCTTGGAACCAACAAGGGATGCCTTCAATACACCCGGAGCAGGCATTTACACTCGGACCCACATGAGTGAAGAAGCCCGTGTTGCTCCTGAACGACCAAGGGAAAGGGATCAGCCATCCAACTTTATCACACGTGAGGACCTGGAAAGACTTCTCAAAAACCGAGGCAAAGGAAATCTGATGGATGCACACCAACATCAGCCGCCGTACTCTCAAGATGTCCAATGAATCCCTCTTCCAAGAGGATACACCTCTCCTCAGTTCTCCCTCTACGATGGTACTAGTAACGCTCGTGAACACATCTCTCGATTTTTGGAGTCTTTGGGGGAGCATGATTACAATCATGTTCTCCGCCTGAAAGAGTTCTCGAAGTCACTCACGGGAATGGCGTACACCTGGTACAAAAACATCGCACCGAACAGCATATCCAATTGGAGCGAGATGGTCAATGCTTTCTACATGAAGTATTTTTTTGTGTCTGAACAGATCACCTTTTCAGATCTGGGGAGAATTCTTCAGCGAAACAACGAGCATCCGAACGACTTCGTTAAAAGGTTCAGAACCCAAGCGCTGGACTGTCATGACCCGAATGTCACCGAACGACAATTGGTGGAGTTATGCATCAATGGGATGATACCCATATACCGCGCTTTGTTAGAAAATCTGGGATTTCGAACGTTCTCTGAACTCCATGAAGCTGCCAAACGTTCCGCAAAAACTGCACCAGCATTACTAGAAAGAACCAGAGTTGTTCGAAGTGAAGATTCACGTGAAAGTCGAGGAAGCAGGCGTCTCACAAACAAGCAATACAACACCGGTCCTTCACCCAGAGTGTGGTGGGCGGAGGAGAAAAAGAAAAGCTTCAAAGACGGAACAATGACCAAGCGGGCATCCCCAAAGACACAAGACTTCGTCTCGGAAAGGAGCGGACAAGACTCCTGCACAAGACACCGAAGATACAGGTTTTCCTTTCCCCATGAATGAAGTAATAGAACTCATGGAAGCATGGATCCAAGACGATGCCATCAAGCTTCCTCCTATCAGGAGTCCTCCAACTGAGAAAGACATGGCAGATCCCAAATACTGTTACTTCCACAGATTCGTCCATCATCCAACCAAAGATTGTAACAGGTTGAAACAAATATTCATGGAAAAGATATAGACAGGGAACTCCAGCTTGGAAACGAAGGTGTTCGTAGAGACCCTCTCCCTATCGGGGAACCGCATGATTTCTCGGGATTCATTCGCAAGACTATACAATCTATGATGGAGCACTTGTGTGAAATCTTATACTTCTAAAAAGGGCAGCGTCAAGACATATTTACGGCCCTCAACCACGTGGTGTCAGGCAGGCGTTTGTATCCAGGAGCAGTCCAGGAACCCCAGTCTTTCCTGAAGGACGCAAGCAAGGGAAACCGGGGACTCCTAACTGTCGCTCGTTTAAGAGACGTTGAGTTCAATAGCGCGTTGATTGATACGACTTCCCAATTTAACATCATTACTATCAAGACCTTGAAAGCGGCAAAGATTTCAAACATGAATCTACTCATCACCCAACTGTGGTTAAAGATTCAGCAGGAGAACTCAGAGATGCATATGGATACGTCGATCTTGAAGTCAAATTGGGTGATGTCTCGACGCAAGCAACGTTCTACATAGTCAAAGATCATCCCAACTACGACATGATCCTAGGACGCTCTTGGATGCATGACAACGAAGCCATACTAGAAGTCTGTCCTCTACCGGTTTCGACACCTGAAAGAATCTCCAACACACCCTCTGGACCTCCTGACCGTCTGTTGCCGTACCAGCAACTTGCCAATGTAACAAACTTTCCGGAGAGATCCTGCCATCATACATTGAAAGGTTCCGATCTAAAGTAAGTCTCATCGCACAACTCTCTTTGCAACCTACCGCCCCTCATTCTGACAAGTCCTGGGGACTGGCTCCAACCAACAAACCAACCCCGGCTAGGAGATGTGAATGGGAAGCCGGCCCTTTCAAACGTTTTATCAAGAGCGTAGAGGCTGTCTTGGTCAAAGACGATAAGGCCAAGGTCCAAGTATCTGCACGCCCAAATCCATTTGGGATTGGAGACCTGGTGACGAAGACGACTACATTCAAGGTTGGGAGCATGACGGTTAAAATGACTACTCTACCTGACTCACCCACCGAAAGAGAAGATGAACCGTACCTGGTAGCAGATGTTATCCTAGGCGGCTACTGCAAGCTAATCAACGCTGATAAACTAGAAGGCATAACAATTCACTCACAATGGCTCAAACCCTACCGAACTTAAGACACTGTGCTACCACTTTCCAGCGTCCTCCACACTTTAAAATGTGTGCTTTTCTCCAGCGTATTTCCTTTACAATTTCATGTCATGTTTTTAATTTCTCCAAAAAATGATTGCAATACTTGCATCCATAGTTAGGGTTTCGATTTTCAATTTTCAATTTAATTGAAGCATTATTTTCATCTGAGAATCTCTCTACCCCTAAAAACACAAAGTCCTGAGTCAGCCTAAATCAACCCATTAGAGCAAGAAAGGAAACCTTAAACGAACATCTCATGAGAAGAAGGAAACAGAACGCATGCACAAAAGGAAAATGATTTGAGCCATCTGCCCCAGCAAGGACAGGAAGATCTTGCATCAGGAACACAGGTCCGTGGATATTCCATTATGGCATTATTTCTTTTATCACAAAGAGTTATGTGTGAAGGCGCGCCCTTGCGCTTGAGAAGGATCAGTTGCAGTCTTGACAAAGGGTTATAAAAAAAAAACCTTTATTCAAACAATCAAATAGAAGAAAACCTTGAACTCGGCCGCCACTGAGTACAAGGAAGATATTCAAATGTACGGAATATACTCGGAAAGAAACAAAAAAAAAAGAACAAAAGAAGTTTTAGTCTCCAAGAGGGTCGGCCTCGCCTGCACCACCGTTAGATTCTTTTCCACCACCTATTGATGCGCCTCCCTTCGGATCTACCTCAGCTTCTACATCAGACATCTCTGCAGCAGCGTACTCCATCCCAACATCATCAGTGGGAGCATCAAAGGGCACATCAATATTTGGGGCCGTGCCGATTTCTTTCAAATGTTCAGGTTCGTCTGTATCGGAATCAAGGATTATCACGCCGTCCTGGATCGGGTAATCACACTTGTCTTCATTCGGAGGTCGTTCATGCTCAACCCTCCGCCTCTTCAACCGCGCTGCAAATCTCTCTGCCCTTGCGCTTACTAGTGTCTGCAACGCTTCCTCGCGCCTCCACCGCTCCTCCATGTCAATCGCAGCTAAAAGTGCACGGATCGTCCCCAGTAATACTGCAGTGCAAAATAGACATCCCCTGTATAGCACGACCGACTTCGCGAAGTGGAAGATCGATCTTGGCCATTACTTCTTCGTGCGCATGGGTTTCGGGCTTGTCAACTTCGAAGCTTCTTTCGGGAGAAGTTACAGAATGATCGTCCACTGCTTCTATGATAAACTGCAAAGGAGAAGAAGTTATGAGTACATAAAAAAAAAATCAATCGATCAGTCAATCAGAAAATCAGATAAGTGTGGAGCAAGATGCAGATATGGAATAAACGACCACGTGAGATGATTCTTTATAATCTCGCAAGTCGGTAATCCCGGGAGAAAATAAGTCTTTACTTACCACCTATGAAGGCTACCAATTCGGGATAGCAATCAATCGGCGCTTATCGATACATCCGAGGAAAGTCATGCGTGACGAAAGGGAGTACACCGACCCAAAGAAGGGACCAAGCTCGGATATATACAAGGGGAAACAAAGCGACTCACCAGATCAAGTCCAACCTCCTTCACAACCTTGATCAGGAACAACCATTCCTGTGGCAATGCTCGACGATGTCGACCTATCCTAAATATATATTCACCTTAGCTTGGTCATTTCAATTGTACAAATTTGTCACCATCTCATGCCTACCCCACAATAGTGTAACCATTATGTGCTAGGCGGGGGACTTAATGTTGATGGTGATTTTCATTTAAGGTTAAAATTGTAGAAACCACAAAACTATGCGGCTGACATCTTGTAAAAGATAAAGCCAGTAATAAGTATTGGATACTCCCTCACTTAATTCATATAAAATGGAGCATGTGGCAACAATCCCATTCTGTGAATACATGAAATTCATCCAGGTTGGAGCATGTAGCAACAATCCCATATACCCTGTGAATTTCTAGTATTATTAATTAATGCGCAATCACCTTGTATTTCTGTACTCATTATCGGTGCGGCATGACGGTAGTGTTGCTCTTCTGAGAGCAACACGAACCTCCAAGCATTATAATAAAACCATGTACGAAATACCCGTGCAGGCGACTCTCGGTGTGTTATACTAGCCCGATTGATCCCCTCTCGGTGTGTTATACTAGCCCGATTGAGCATCCGGACCCCGATCGTATCGGTCCTGATATGATCACAACCATCCAACTCCACAAGTATGATTGGATGACCCGGATCAATTCCATCACCCCCAAGCGGTATGGAATATCCACAGTAGAACCAACGCGGACCTCGCACGGTCGGCCTTCAGCCTAGCCTCGCAAAAACGTCCAAACCGGAGCGGTATGGCGGAAACCCTAAATTAGGGTTTGCGGCATATTACATGTGTCGCAAAGCTTGGTCTCAACCATCCATCTTCGCGGTATAGATGGAGGGTGCGATGTAGATTCAAAGGTCCTTGAGCATGTCAACAAAATCACCGTGGGTCCCACCTACATACCTGACCAATCGGTCGGGACCAACCATGGTTGGTTATCCCAATTAAATACGCCCGAATCAAGCATGACGCGCGGCCTTGAAACCCAAATTAGGGTTTTGAGCATCACGAGCGTCCATTTTCTCCGGCACGAATGGAGGGTCCAAGATTAGATTAAGCAGGTCCGGTCATACCAACATGACCATCGTGGACCCATCTATCTCCTCACTCGATCGGCCAAGGCATATCATGCTCCGGTTATTCCAAGATGCGCGCCCAAACTAGCGTGGTCACACCTCCAAAACCGCAACCGATCTCGACCGCTCAACTTCATTTGGACGATTTGGATGGCTCGGATCACGTTTTCATGGGATATTCAGGTGTAGACGTGAACACCAAACCTACCAACTTCACACCAAATCGATCGGCCAAGACCGACCAAGTTAGGCCATCTTGGAACACGCCGGGCCGGAAGTAGGCATGGTGCGCGGCTTTTTGCGGCACCAAATTCCTATTACAAAATCGATCTCAACCACTCCTCTTTGCCGGTCAAATTGAGTGGCCTAGATCGCACCTTCATGGGACAAAGAGTACTGGACGTGTACACCCGGATGTTGTCTACACGCATGCCCGGTCGGTCCTTTCAAATACCTTCCCATGCTTGTGTTTATGGTGGATTTTCGTTTAAGGTTAAATTTGTAAAACCTAAAAATCATGCGTGACATCTTGTAAAGATAAAGCCATTTATAAGTGTTGGATACTCCCTCACTTAATTCACCAAGAATGGAGCATGTAGCAACAATCCCATTCTCGTGAATACATGAAATTCCTCAGGGTTGGAGCATGTGGCAATAATCCCTTCTGTGATTTTCATATCAGCCTTGTATTTCCGGTACTCATTATCAATGTGGCATGACAACCGAGTGTTACTCTTCAGAGTAACACGAACCTCCAAGCACTATAATGAAACCATGTACGAAATACCCGTGACAGTGTGACTCTCGGTGTGTTATACTAGCCCGATTGATCCCCTCTCGGTGTGTTATACTAGCCCGATTGAGCATCCTGACCGACCATATCAGTCGGATATGATCTCGATCGCTTGATCATCCAACTCCATAAGCATGATTGGACGACCTCGGATCCATTCCATCACCCCCAAGCGGTATGGAATACCCACGGCCCGACCCCGCATGGTCGGTCATTGGCCTAGCTTGCCAAAAACCGTTCATACCAAGCATTATGGAAGGAAAACCTAAATTAGGGTTTGCGGCATATTACATGTGTCGCAAAACGGTCTCAACCATCCATCTTCGCGGTATAGATGGAGGGTGTAGATGTGAGACTCAAAGGGCCCAGAGCATGTCAACACGATCACGGTGGCGCTTCACACCCTTGACCAATCGGTCAAGACCAACCATGCTTAGTTGCAACAAATTAAATACGCCAAAGAGAGCATGGCGCATGGCTTTGAAAGCCAAAATTAGGGTTTCAAGCCATCACGCGCGTCCATCTTCTCCGGCACGAATGGAGGGTCACAGATTAGATTAGCAGGTCCGGTCATACCAGCATGACCACCGTGGGCCCACCTACCTCCTCATGTGATCGGCCAAGGCATACCATGCCTGGCTATCCCAAACCGTCCACCCAAACTTGCGTGGTTACACTTCCCAAATTGCAAACTGATCTCGACCACTCAACTTCACCGGACGATTTGGGTGGCTTAGATCACGTTTTCATGGGATAGTCAGGTATAGGTGTGAACACCAGCCTACCACCTACACGCTGGTATGATCGACCAAGACCGACCAAGATGGGTCGTCTTGAAACGCGTGCCCAAACTAGGGATGTCACGCGGTTTCCAACTCCTTTGCGCAGCGGTTTTACTGCCGCAAACCGATCTCAACCACTCAACTTTACCCACCAAATTAGGTGGCTTAGATCGCGCCTTCATGGGACAAAACAGGTATGGACGTGCACACCAAAGATGTCTTGTCTACACACATGCCCGGTCGGTCCTCTCCAAATCCCTTTCCATGCTTGGTTTCGACCAAGGCGAAGAGTGATGCTTGCGCACCTCTTCAAAAACCCTAATATTCGTTAACGGTCGCGAGATGAGTGTCTCAAATATCATCTCATCCGTCCAACTTCACCAAACTTGGTTATACAACCACAGTCGGAGTTATTTGGTTAGTGAGGCGTCATAACCCATCACTTTACCACACCATAATGCGATGCACTGCATAAAATACACACGATACTTCACAAGTATCGACTTCCCGAATAACACGTTTATTCAATTGAAAGATTACATGCTATATTTCGTGGACCCACGATCCACACATTCCAGACATCAATCATGTCACAAAACGGGGGATACATCTTTGGGGTATTGGTCTCGGCGGTTTACAACGTGCGGCGTGCAACGCGCCATCACAAGAATGTGTCAGAAGTCATGGACGGTTAGAGATGAACAGGAGAAGTGGGCAAGACTCGGTCGTGTGGCACCGACTTCACAACTCCACTACTTCATCACTCTACTTCCTCCACTTCCCACGAGAGACGTGAATAAGGCTCAATGACTTGTATAAATAGGTTCTCCGCCCTATTTCAAACAACAAGACAAGTCCGCATTTGGCAGACGAAAAAACCAAGTGTTAATACAAAAACGTATTCCAACACCCAAAGCTTGCTTGCATCAATAACAAGCCTGCTCACCTTTCATACAAGTCATAAGCAAGCCAACACCTTCACAATCTCAACACCTTCTTCGCTTCCTCCCTAAGATCAACCCCATCTCCTTCACTTTGTGACCGAAACAAGTCTGGAACGGCCATTTCTTGGTTTAGGCCGGACTTGCACAGATTGATCTCTCGAATCTACAAGCACTCCCCATGCAAGTGCATTTGTTTAAGGTTTAAATTCATTCCTCATCCACACCCCAAATTACCAAATTCTGCAGGAGTAGTTTTCACCCATAAACAATTGGCGACCACAGTGGGAGGTTAATCTCTCGGTTGTAAAGTCAATTTCTTCTGAATCCGATTCAATTTTATCAATTTCAAAAAGGGTAGATCTTAGAATCAATTCAATCAAAAATTCATTTCAAGATGGTGGAATTAAGGTCCAGTCGGCAATCAATTGATGGGGCTAGTGCGGATAACAATCACAGTGTCGAAGTACTGCCGGTGGAGCTACCGTAGCCAACACATCTCGAGGAGTTGTTACCTCTATCACCAACACTAGCGGAGCGGAGACATCCCCGTAGGTGTAACGCCTCCCATCACCGCCGCAGCAGCGCAAAAATCCCGACATCTCCTCAAGTGTAACGCCTCCGGTGGTCACTGAGCAACAACTTTCACTCCTCATCGGGCGGAGCCGGAGGCACAAGAGGAGGATCACCGTCTATTACCATTGCAGACTTGATGGAGAAACAGGAAGTTCTTGCTAAGACTCAAACAGATATGGCCGCAACTCAGAAGGAGGTACTCACTTTTCTCAAAACCTTGACTGAACGATTGCCGTAAGATTCACGTCAATTTTTGGAGCCAACAAGAAATGCCTTCAATTCACCCTAGAGTAAAGTCGTTTCCACTCGGACCCACATGAGTGAAGAAGCTCGTGTTGCTCTGAATGTTCAAGAGAAAGGGACCAGACACCCAACTTCATCACACGTGAGGATCTAGAACGACTCCTTCAAAGCCGAGGCATAGGAAATCTGGCGGATGCACACCAACACCAACCTCCATACCCTCAAGATATGCAACGAATCCCTCTTCCAAGAGGTTACATCTCTCCCAGTTCTCCCTCTACTACGGCCAGTCTTGGTAATGCTCGTGAACATGTCTCTCGATTCTTGGAATCCTTGGGGAACATGAATACAATCATGTTACTGCGCTTGAAAGAATTCTCGAAATCACTTACGGGGAGGGCGTACACTGGTACAACAACATCGCGCCTAACGAAAGATATCCAATCGGGAGCGAGATGGTCGGTGCTTTCTCGGAAAGTATTTCTTCGTGTCTGAACAAATCACCTTCTCGGATCTAGGAAGAATTCTTCAGCGGAACAACGAGCATCCTAACGACTTCGTCAAAAGGTTCGAACTCAAAGCTGGATTGTCATGACCCGAACGTCACCGAACGACAATTGGTGGAGTTGTGCATCAACGGGATGATACCCATATACCGCTCGTTAGAGAATCTGGGATTTCAAACGTTCTACGAACTCCACGAAGCTGCCAAGCGTTCAAAGAATAATCGCACCAAAGATTGCTAGAAAGAACCCGAGTCGTTCAAAGTGAAGATTCACGTGAAAGTCGAGGAGCGAGGTGCCTCACGAACAAGCAATACAACACTTTCCTTACATTAGTGTAGTGGGCGGAGGAGAGAAAAGGAAAGCTCCGGTGACGGAACAACAAACCAAACGGACATCCCTCAGCACACAAGACTTCGTCTCGAAAAGGAACAGACAAAACTCTGGCAAAAACACTAAAGACACGAGGTTTTCCTTTTCCCATGAATGAAGTGATAGAGCTCTTGGAAGCGTGGATCCAAGACGACGCTGTAAAGCTGCCCCCTATCAGACGTCCTCCAACCGAGGAAGAAATGGAAGATCCCAGATATTATTGCTACCACAGGTTCGTCCATCATCCAACCAAAGATTGCAACAAAGTTGAAACAAATATTCGTGGAAAAGGTAGAGACATGGGAACTCCCGGACTTGGAAACGAAGGTGTTCATAGAAACCCTCTACCTATCGAGAACGCATGATTTGGGGGATTCATTTCGCAAGACCGTACAATCTATGATGGAGCACATATGTGAAATCTTGTACTTCTCAAAGGACAGCGTCAAGACATATTTGCGGCCCTCAACCACGTTGTGTCGGGAAGGCGTTTGCATCCACATGCGGTCAGGAACCCCAGTCTTTCCGAAAGACATGAGCAATGCAAACCGGGACTCTAACCTTCACTTGTTTGAGAAACGTTGAATTCGATAGCGTGTTGATTGATGCGGCTTAGAATTTAACATCATTACTATCAAGACCTTGAGAGCGGCAAAGATTTGAAACAAGGAAGCTACTTGTCACCCGATTGTGGTTAAAGATTCAGCAGAGAGCCTGATATGCATACGGATATATTGATCGGGAAGTCAAATTGGGTGATGCCTCGACACAAGCAAAGTTATACATAGTCAAAGATCACCCCAACTACGACATGATCTCGGGACGCCTTGGATGCGGAAAACAAAGCAATACAAAGGAGTCTGTCCTCTGCCCGGTTTCGATACCTAAAAGAATCTCCAACACGCCTTCGACCTCCCGATGGTTGTCTATTGCCACACAAAGAACTTACCAATGTGACACAACTTCCGAGGAGAAAGCCTGTCAAACATACGTTGAAAAGTTCCGATCTCAAGTAAGTCTCACCATGCAACCTTCTTTACAACCTGCCGCCCCTCGTTCTAACAAGTCCTGGGGACTGACTCCAACCAACGAACCAACCCCGTCTAGGAGATGTGAATGGGAAGCCGGCCCTTTCAAACGTTTTATCAAGAGCGTAGAGGCTGTCTTGGTCAAAGACGATAAGGCCAAGGTCCAAGTATCTGCACGACCAAACCCGTTTGGAATTGGAGACTGGTGACGAAGACGACTACATTCAAGGTTGGGAGCATGACGGTGAAAATGATCACTCCACCTGACTCACCCATCGAAAGAGAAGAGGAACCGTACACTGGTAAAGCAGATGTTATCTCGATAGGTGTACAATACACCGTATTTACTATCTAGAGTTTATGCTTTCTTTGCTATTTTTCGTGTGAATTTTGTATTTTACGCTTGTTTTGAGTTTTGTAGCTACTTTGGAGTCACACGGAGGAAAAGAGGAAGAAATTACACTATTTGAACAAAAAGGGCAAAATTGTCATTTCGAGTTTCGAACACACTATCCGGAGCCCAGTCAAGGTTAAGGGGCAACTCTTTTGGGAGGAATACTAGTAGTGACCTGACCAAGGTTAAGGGGCTGTAAATTGGTTATCCCTATCAAGGGTTACCGGTGTCATTATCCGAATATATCCTACCCTAAATCGAGAAGAAGCTCTCTTTCTCACATGGTCTCATTTACTCGTTTCCTACACTGTGAGCAAGCAAGTGTAAGAAAAAAGCATATCGAAACCCGGGAAGAAATTAGGGTTCGATGTTGTATGAATCGAGATTGAGACGTTCTTCTTTGAGAGACCGGATCGAGACATAGCAATGATGATTGACAAGCTCATGGTGAAGAAATCAAAGAAGAATGAGAAATTGAATCATTACAAGAAGAGCGAATCGGTGATGATTATGAAGCTACGACAGATGAAGAAATTCATGGGTTCACCAAGGAAATTGGTGGTTGAGATGTAATCGGAGATGGGTTGAATCTCTCGAAATGAAGCCGCTGGAGATATTCATGGGAGAAATTGAAATTGCTATTGAGATGATGAGTTCAGGGAAGAGCTGATCGAAGTTGGTAGCTGGTGGAACTAGGGTTACTGAATTGAAGTTTGAGATGGATACAACCAAGAGATCGAGAGTTGCAGGTGGTGATTTAATGGAGAGAAAGGTTGAGAGATGAATTAACAGAATGGGTTTTGTGATTAGTCTGTCGAAGAAGAATATGGGTTCGATTTGTGAGAGGTGAGTTTGCTATTGTATTGAAGGGATGTATATGTGTTGGTTGAGATTCAGAGAAGGAACTAAGGTTGCTGTAAAATAGAGAAGACAGAATCGATTAGGTTTTGTTGGTTTATAGTGAAGATAGAGTTGGAATCCGTTATTGGAATGGTTTAAAGGGTATGGACATTGTTTCCATGGATGATTAACAAAGAGTTCTGTGTTTTTTTTAGAGTTTGAGTTTGAAATTGAAATTGAAATGAATGAGAGGTGGTCTGAAGACTGAAGCAGCAATTGTGCACTGAGTAGTGCTTGAAATAGATGTATGTTAGGATTGTTACAGGTGAAGACCCAAAAATCGGCTACTGAATTGGCCTGAGAAATGGCCAGAAACAAACGAAACTCTGCCTGAAATCTTACAGGAGAGTCAACCCGGCGATGAACCGATCCAGCTCAGCGATCCAGTAGATCCAAATCAGTGAGTAAGACAAGTCAGCCACCTAGGAGAGCTGACTCATAGTTGATTCAATGTCTGACTCCACCTCCCTTTGACCCTGTTGACTAACGGTTGACCCGTTTGACCGTTATCTCTAACGGTGGACTGACGGAATATTCCGTCGAATATACCATTGACGGAGAAATTTTCAGGTGGCCGGCGGTGACGGATTCCGGTCAAATTCCAGCCATAATACCCAATTTCCTAGGTGACCAAAATTCCAGAATTTTCTATGGACTTCTCTCATGGGTGTGAAGACTTGGACTAGGAATTGGATGGAGAATTGAGCTCAAATTTGGAAAGAGAAGATGGAAGAGTTGAGAAAAGCTTGAATTTGGAATTTGAATTGCTAAAGGAAAAGGATTCTATTCCTTGGAAGATTTGGAGAATATTGAAGCCTATAAATAGAGAAGTTTTCTACATCTTTTACACACCTCTCTACACACACAACACTTGTGTTTTTGCTTTCAATTCTTCTTCTTAATTATTTGTGTGAACTTGAAAATTCTCCTTTTAATAATTATTTGTGTGAATTTCAAAAGCATGAGTAGCTAATTTTCTTATTGATTGAGGATGAATTCCTAGTTCTTAACATGATTTGAGTTTTGTTTCAATTCTATCTTGAGATTTTTCACATGATTATCGATTGTTTTTACTAATAGGAATGTTTATTCATTCATGATTGATTGATAAATTGTTTGGAGTGCACGCTAAATTGATTTTTTAATTGATCTAAATCTAGTATAAGTTAGGGAATACGTAATCGTTCTCGACACTTTACACAAGTAGAAAACACAAGACCTTGCGGAGGGATTCCGTGGAGCAATTGTGTGTAGAAACAACGCTAGAAAGTGAACCAAGCGAACCGAGTTTAACTACTAGTACTAAACCTAAATTCATAAATCTTAATGCATTCGAGGAATTACATCTTGTAAAAGCGAACCTAAAGGTGGTTCTTTTGAATAGAATCGATAACTAAAGCGGACTTGTTACTCGGTGAAATAAGGGATTTTGGGGCTAGCTAAGCGGACCTGCTATCCTACGGTTGGTGATAATCATGACTTATAACAAGTAGAAAAGAACATAACTTTAATCATTGTTTTGCAACGAAGAAGGATTCCTTGATCTTGTCTCTCTTATTGATTTCAACTTTATCCTTTAATTGCTTTATTTACTTTCTTTTGCTTTACACCCCCCTTTTCGTGACAATTTTTACAACTAGAATCTCTTGCTCCTCGTGGGAACGAACTTGACTACACTATATTACTTGTTAATTAGGTGGAAAAATCTTGAATTAATTTGTTGTGGTACGACACGCATCATTATCCTAGGCGGCTACTGCAAGCTCATCAACGCTGATAAACTAGAAGGCATAACAATTCACTCAAAATGGCTCAAAACCTACCGAACTTAAGATGCTGTGCTACCACTTTCCAGCATCCTCCACCCTTTAAAACGCTGTGCTATTTTTCAAGCGTGTTTCCTTTTACAATTTCATGTCATATTTGTAATTCCCCAGAAAATGATTGCAATACTTGCATTCATAGTTAGGGTTTCAATTTTCAATTTTCAATTGAAGCATTATTTTCATCTGAGAACCTCTTTACTCCTAAAAACACAAAGTCCTGAGTCAGCCTAAATCAACCCACTGGAGCAAGAAAGGAAACCCTAAGCAAACATCTCACGGGAAGAAGGAAATGAACGCGTGCACAAAAGGAAAATGATTTGAGACATCCGCCTCACAAAGCTGGAAGATCTTGCATCGAAGCACAGTCCGTGGATATTCCATTATAATATTGTTTCTTTTATCACTAAGAATTATGTGTGAGGCGCACCCTTGCACCCGAGAAGGTTCTTTCTTGACAAAGGGTTATAAGAGAAAACTTTATTCAAACAATCAAATGGAAGAAAAGCCTTGAACTCGGCCGCCACCGAGTACAAGGAAGATGTTCGAGTGTACAAAATATACTTGGAAAGAAGAAAAAGAAAAGAGGTTTTAGTCGTCAAGAGGATCGACATCGCTCGCACCACTGTCCAAGTTCTCGCCAGCGCCATCATCTGGATGCTCCTCCTCCGAATCTACCTCAATCTCGCATCGTGCACCTCCGCAGCAACAGATTCCATCCCAACATCACCAAATGGAGCATTAAAAAGCGCATCAACATTAGGAGTCGTACCTTTCAAGATGTTTAGGTTCCTCCGTGTTTGAGTCCCGGAATTATCACGCCCGTCTCCGAACCTGGTAATCACACTTGCCTTCATTCGGAGGTCGTTCATGCTCAACTCTCCTCCTCTTCAACCTTGCTTGCAAATCTCTCCGCCTTTGCGCTACTTTCTAGTGTCTGCCAGCGTTTCCTCGTGCCTCCACCGCTCTTCCATGTCAATCGCAACTGAAAGTGCACTGATACGTCCTCTTGCAATACGAAGGTGTGAAATAGACATCCCTCGATAGCACGGCCGACTTCGCGAAGCGAAGAAGATCGATCTTATACATTACATCTTCGTGTGCATGGTTTTCAGGCTTGTCAACTTCGAAGCTTCTTTCTGGGGAAGCAACAGAATGATCGTCAGCCGATTCCATGATAAATCGCAAAGGAGGGAGGTTATGAGCGCACACAAAAAAAAAAAAATCAATCAAAAATCAAAATCAATCGATCACCAATCAAGATCAGAACAATACGAGATATAGAATAAACTACCACGTGAGACGATTCTTTATAATCTCACAAGTCGATTGAATCCCGTAGGAAAAGAAGTCTTTACTTGTCACCTATGAAGGCTCTAATTCGGGATAACAATCAACGAGGCTTATCAGATATACCTGAGGAAAGCCGTGTATGATGAAGGAAGTATACCTGAAGAAGCGGCCGAGCTCAAATATGTACAAGAGGAACCAAAGCGACTCACCAGATCAAGTCCTGTTTCCTTTGCATCCTTAATCAGAACCAACCAGTTCCAGGGCAACGCCTGACTATCCGGTAAATATGTATCTACCTTAGCCTGGTCATTTCAGTATATATGTATGTCACCATCTCATGCCTACCACACAATAGTGTAACCATTATGTGCTAGGCAGGGGACTTAATGTTGATGGTGGATTTTCGTTTAAGGTTAAATTTGTAAAAACCGAGAAAAATCATGCGCTGACATCTTGTAAAAGATAAAGCCATTTATAAGTGTTGGATACTCCTCACTTAATTCACCAAGAATGGAGCATGTAGCAACAATCCCATTCTCAGTGAATACATGAAATTCCTCCTGTGTTGGAGCATGTGGCAACAATCCCTTCGTGAATTTCATATCGGCCTTTGTATTTCCGTTCATTATCGGTGTGGAATGACGACCGAGTGTTACTCTTACGAGGTAACACGAACCTCCAAGCACTATAATGAAACCATGTACGAAATACCCGTACATGGCCGACTCTCGGTGTGTTATACTAGCCCGATTGAGCCCCTCTCGGTGTGTTATACTAGCCCGATTGAGAATCCTGGACCACCATATCGAGTCCTGGATATGATCCGATCGCAGCCATCCAACTCCATAAGCATGATTGAACGCCCCATCAATTCCATCACCCCCAAGCAGGTATGGAATACCCACGGCCACCCGCATGGTCGGGTCATTGGCATAGCTTGCCAAAAAACCGTTCATACCAAGCATTATGGAAGGAAAACCCTAAATTAGGGTTTGCGGCATATTACATGTGTCGCAAAATGTCTCAACCATCCATCTTCGCGGTATAGATGGAGGGTGTAGATGTAGACTCAAAGGGCCCAGAGCATGTCAACACGATCCCGTGGCTCAGCCTACACACTTGACCAATCGGTCAAGACCAACCATTCTTGGTTGCAACAAATTACGCCCAAAGAGAGCATGGCGGACGGCTTTGAAAAGCCAAAATTAGGGTTTCAAGCCATCACGCGCGTCCATCTTCTCCTCCTAGCACCGAATGGAGGGTCACAGATTAGATTAGCAGTCCGGTCATACCAAAGATGACCACCGTGGCCCACCTACCTCCTCATGTGATCGGCCAAGGCATACCATGCCCGGCTATCCAAAACCGTCCACCCAAACTTGCATGGTTACACTTCCCAAATTGCAAACTAATCTCACCACTCAACTTCACCTGACGATTTGGGTGGCTTAGATCACGCCATGAGATAGTCGGTATAGGTATGAACACCACCTACCACCTACACGCTGGTATGATCGACCAAGACCGACCAAGATGGGTCGCCTTGAAACGCGTTCCCAAACTAGGGATGTCACGCGGTTTCCAACTCCTTTGCGGCAACAGATTTACCGAAATCGATCTCAACCACTCAACTTTACGGTCAAATTGAGTGGCTTAGATCGCGCCTTCATGGGACAGTGAGGTATGGACGTGCACACCGGCATGATGTCTACACACATGCCCGGCCTCGGTCCTCTCCAAATCCTTTCCATGCTTGGTTTTCGACCAAGTCAAGAGTGATGCTTGCGCACCTCTTCAAAAAACCCTAATATTCGTTATCTGGTCATGCAGATGAGTGTCTCAAAGATCATCTCATCCGTCCAACTTCACCAGTTGGTTATACAACCCTGGTCAAGAGTTATTTAGTTAGTGAGGCGTCATTACCCATCACTTTACCACACCATAATGCAAGACTCGCATAAAATACACACAATACTTCACAAGTATCGACTTCCCAATAACACAATTTATTCAATTCAGCATTACATGCTATCTTTCGTGGACCCACGATCCACACATTCCGGACATCAATCATGTCACAAACTGGGGGATACATCCTCAGTATTGGTCCGGCGGTTTACAACGTGCGGCGTGCAACGCGCCATCACAAGAACATGTCAGGAAGTCATGGACGGTTAGAGATGAACAAGAGAAGTGGGCAAGACTGGTCGTGTGGCACCGACGCACAACTCCACTACTTCATCACTCCACTTCCTCCACTTCCCACGAGAGACGTTAATAAGGCTCAATGACTTGTATAAATAGGTTCTCCGCCCTATTTCAAACAACAACACAAGTCCGGACAGAGACAAAAACCAAGTGTTAATACAAAAACGTATTTCAACACCCTGCAGAGCTTGCTTGTATCAATCACAAGCCCGCTCACCTTTTCATTACAAGTCATAAGCAAGCCAACACCTTCACAATCTCAACACCTTCTTCTCTTCCCTCCCTAAGATCAACCCCATCTCCTTCACTTTGTCACCAAACAAGTCTCGAACGGCCATTTCTTGGTTTAGGCTTGACTTGCAATGCATTGATCTCTCGAATCTACAAGCACTCACCAGCGTAGTGCATTTGTTTAAAGTTTAAATTCATTCCTCATCCACACCCCAAATTACCAAATTCTCAGAGTAGTTTTCACCCATAAACGGCCTTGGTTTCACTGCCCAAGTCAAGAGTGATGCTGTACACCTCTTCAAAACCCTAATTCCATCAACGGTCTTGGATGAGTGTCTCAAAGATCATCTCTTAGTCCAACTTCACCAGCTTGGTTATACAACCCTGTCGAGTTAATTGGTCAAGTGAGGCGTCATTACCCGTCACTCTACCACACCATGATGCAAGATCGTGATAAAATACACACGATACTTCACAAGTATCAACTTCTTGAATACGCAGTTATTCAATTTAGCATTACATGCTACCTTTCGTACATTCCAGGACATCAATCATGTCACAAACTGGGGATACATATTGGGGTATTGTTCGGCGGTTTACATGCGGCGTGCAGGTAACGCGCCATCACAAGAACGTTTTAGGAAGTCATGGACGGTTAGAGATGACAGGGAGAAGTGGCAAGACTGGTCGTAGCACCAACACAAAACTCCACTACTCCATCACTCCACTTCCTCCACTTCCCACGAGAGACGTGAATAAGGCTCAAATGACTTGTATAAATAGGTTCCCCCCTATTTCCAACAACAGAGCAAGTCCGCATTTGAGATGAAAACCAAGTGTTGATACCATCGTATTCAAATATCGGAATCGATAAGCTTACATCCTGTAGTTTCTGCTTCACTTTTCTACAAGTCATAAGCAAGCCAACAACTTCACAATCTCAACACCTTCTTCGCCTTCCTCCCTAAGATCAACCCCATCTCATTCACTTTGTGACCGAAACAAGTCCTGGAACCGGCCATTTCTTGGTTTAGTGCCGGACTTGCACGTGATTGATTTCCGAATCTACAAGCACTCATAGCAGCAAAGGATTTGTTTAGGGTTTAGATCATTCCTCATCCACACACCCCAAATTACCAAATTCTACGGGATAGTTTTCACCCCATAAACGAGAGATTGCACCATAAGTGGAGTTTTCTTCGGTCCGAGTGCAACATGTGCCAAGACTTTCAAGAATGACCGAGACACTTCAAATGCCCCAGTCACTCTTGGCTCAACCGTGTACCTCGGCGCCTTGGTCATACACTGACTCCTTGGGAGAGACCCTTGGTCGTCCAACCAGGGTATAACCTTATATATATAGTTGGAAATCCAAGGTATGTCCCCTGGATGTGTAGTTGCAGGAAATCCCACAATACACCCCTCACTATATTTTGTTAAACTAATCCATTCAAAAGATAATAGATGAACAATTATGAACGTTTATTAATAACTTTCTTGAATCTTTACACAGGAAAATGGAATTACACTTAAGAACTTACAAAAATTCTCTCTCTTTCTCTCTCCTAACGACTTGCCCTCCAATCCAAAAAAGACCTCCTCTACGACAGATCCACTCATCCCTTTATATAGGGTAGTACATAGTGAATGACAGCTAAGCTATCCTTTATTTTCGGAAATGTCTTGCGAAGTGTCGCAGACGTACAAACATTCTTACTCGCGACGCTTCTTAACTTTCGCCAGATTTCATATCCTCCTATCGTCATCCAATGCGTCATTTATATTTAACCCTCTGCGACTGTCTCGCAATGTTGTTATCCGCTGTCTTTGCGAATTGTTGTTGTGGCGATATTATGATCCTACATCTTGCCTCTTCTCATGTCTTCTCTGCGAAGAAGAGAATGTCATGAGAATCAATTTTTTCGAACCGCCGCAACTATTTATTTGTACTTATTTCAGTTTCATCTTTCCATTCGGACTTTATTACAGATGTCTACTCCTCCATTCTATTCCTGACACGTTTCTTTCAATCGTTTATTCCTGACCATTCACGTCCCTTCTCACATTAAATGTTCTCGTTTCCCCCGAGGATGTTTCTCTCTATATATATTTTTCATATCTTTCTCTTCTCCTCTTTCGTCTTCTCTCTGCAATTTTTCTTTTATCTTCTTCTTCCGCAAGTTGCGCTTCTATCACTGCAAATCTTCAGTCCTTTTTATCATATCTTGATCTTCGATTCTTTATCCATCCCCATATTGATAATGGCTTCACTTAGTCGTATGTATAAACCCCGCTTTATTGAGATTCAGAAAAAGTTGCAAGATAAAGGTTTCACCCTTTCTACCATTCCTAATCAAAGATGTTCATCTATACTCACTGCCAATCTTTTTTCTGATCATCAATGTGATGATCACAATATTATTGTTTCGTTAGGTCAACTTCTCGCAGGGCTTCCCATTCCTTTATATGATCCTGAGATGCCACTCTTTTATGAAATTCTTTCCCATCCGAACTTCTCGCGAGCTGTCTATCAACTATGCGGCGATTGTATCCGCCTAATGCTCGAGTTTGCCAGTCGTGGTGATGGAAAAGGATCTCTATATCCTAACAGTGCCAGAGATCCCGAATATGTAAATTTAGAAATAATCCCTGAAAAATATACTGTAGAAAACTTTTTTGAAAATTATGAAGTAATAGGCATGAGAAATAAGAAATCTCGCTGGGGCGCTCGGTTGAAGAGAAGAGATAATATCCCTGAGGATAAATTGCTCATGCAAGATATCGACTGGCATTCGGGTAAGAACACTACTCCTCGCCACTCTAAAGATGAGAGGTGGTGGGTTGTTCCTTTGCTCTTAAGTGGACCTTACATAGCAGGTTCGCATGTACTCCCTGCAAATCTCGCAGGCTATCATCCTTGGGAATTTAAGTGGCCCAAGAAGGCGGAAGAGGTATGTCCCCACAGTTTGTTTTTGCAATCCCTCTTTCCTCTTGTACTCATTGAGTTTATAAATTTTCCAGATTGTCAAACTGAGGAAAAGTTACAAGGCAAATCCACTGGCAAGCACCTTGGCAATACTTCGATCGCTTACGGATGAAGTAAGAAATATTCTTTGTGTGTTATTTAACAATATTGTTGCCTCTATTTCTTATCTTCATTTGTATGCGAAGGTTGGCGCTGAGGAAGCGATAGCTGCGAAAGTTAAAGGCAAAACTAAAGCCAACGCACGCAAGGATAAGTCTTCTGCTCCATCATCTAAGAAGCGAAAAGTTCAGCCTTCCTCTCATCTTAGCTCAAGTTCTGAGTCTTCCGATGAAGATGATAATGATAATGTTTTGGATTCAACTTTCCAAAATGAAACTCAATCGGCCAATTCTCCTATGGATCAATTGTTCAGCATCTTCTCGGATTCTCTTCAAGGACTTGGAGATACTCATCTGACTTCTATATGCGAGACCCTCGCCACCGTATGCAATGCTACACTCTCTTTGATGGCAATGATTCTTTCAAAGGAGTTTCTAGATCTGTATCCCCTAGCTTCTTAAATGCACTTAATTCGTTGGTATGTTCGATCTCATGTTTCCCTTCCAACTTCATTTTTTAATTTATATCTTAATAGCCTTTTTATCTTTCTTCGCAGGCTGGAAAAACTTCTTTTGTGGTTGCCTCAGATCTTGAGAGGAGGTATAACATTCAATTGAAAAAGAATACCCAATCTTGCACAAGGATCAAAGAATTAGAAGTTGAGTCTCGCGAGATATCGCGAAAAGATCCAACAATTGGAGACTCGAGTTTTCTCGCCTTAAAGACAAAGTTACCACTCTCCGTAATGCTAATCAAAGAACTTTATGGTATAAAATTTTTTCTCTCTTATTATTTTTATTTTATCAACTTCCTGTTGCTACCTGACTTATCGCTTTCGCAGATGTATATAACCTCTCCGAAGAAGCTATTCTTCTCCATTCATTTCCCGAGCCTATGGATAATGATACTCTTCTCGCTCATCTCAACAACTTTTTAAGTAGTTCGTCGAGCAGAATTAATACTCTTTCATTAAATGAACTCCAAACCAAGTACCGCCTTAGAAATTGAGCATAGATCTAGTTTAAGTACAGCCAATCAGTTTAAACAAATGTATCTCGAGTCTCATGAGGAAACCAAAATTTTAAGGAAGAAAATTAGTAACCATATAGATGACAAAGATCGCATTGCTAATAATGGTGCCCAAGCATTAGCAACATTTCAAAAGTCCCTTCTCGAAGTGCAAATGGAGCGAGATGAATTGCTTCGTCAGAATTCCTTACTTATCGAGCGAGAAAACCAAATTCGTTCACTTCTTATTATAAATAATGATGATGAATTCGCTTGGGCCGCGAAAAATCTTAGATAATGCCAGAATAATTTAGGTGTTGATGTTAGTCTTCATACCGAGCATACTTCCTTGGTTAAAGATATAATATCCGATGAGAAGGTTACTTATTATACCTTACTCAAGTTTCTTACCTCTCGTAATATTGTCTTTGTTGAGTTGTTAACTTATCGTTGTCTACTTGCGTAGTCCGAAAAAGATTTCAAGCAAGGATCGAAGAACTTGAATCTGAGAAAGCACATCTCGCCAAGAACCTCAACCTTCGCGAGAATAAATATTCCAAGTTGAAGAATCAATTTCAAACTACAGTGGCGAATTTTAATAATGATGCCGTTCGTTTTCGCAATGAAGCCATGGAGTATGTTTGTAAAGGTCACAATATCCCTCTTTCTTCATATCCTTGGCTTTCCAAGAAGTTCCCGAGAATTTGCCTCTCTCGCATTTTCGATAGTGAAGCCAACCAAGAAGAAAATTCTGGCGAGAATAATAGAATTGAAGGATCGATAGAGGAGAAGAATCGCCAAAGAGATAATTCTTTTTGTTTCTTTCATTGCGTGTAATATCCGTGCACTTCCGTGTCTTTTTGTAAACTTCTTGGGTTTGTTGTCCATAAATTCCATCTTCATTCCCCTTTCTTGGCGCTTTTTCCTTGTAATATAATTGGCTAACATTATTAATGTATAACTCTTTCATTGGAAGATGGATAACAATATTTCATCTGTTCCACCCCCATATTTGCCTCTGTTATGCATCTTCATATGAAAGAATGAAATTTGTGAGATTCGCACTTTCTTCGTCTGATCAGGAATGATGTTTAAATTGATAATTGCGATGAAATCGCAATAACTTTTCGTTAAAGAAGAGAATTTTTGGTCTCGCCTTATCATTTTTGGTGGACTTCTAAGCTTGACCTTCCTAAGTAAAGGTCTTACTCTGCCACCCTTTATTGCGACAAGATCGCAGGACGTCTTTACACTTGCATGTAAAAACCCATTGACCTTGTCTTATCATTATTCAAGTATTTTTGCCTCTGCAGGATATTTGGCTTGCGATAATATGACAGGCCTAAATTCTCTTGCGAGAGTAAAGCCCCATGACATTGTCGTCTTGCGACGAAATCGCAGGACGTCTTTACACTTGCATGTAAGGACCCATTGATCTCGCCTTACCTCGCGTTAGTATTATTGCCTCTGCAGGATCATTGCACAAATATGACAAGCCTAAGTTTCCTTGCGAAAACAAAGCCTCGTGACATTTGCGTCTTTGGCACTTATCAGCTCCCTAATGGAGGGTGCCGCCCTTATCACCTCCCTGTTGCCCCTTCAAGGAGGCGTACATCGGCCATACAAGGCTAGCTCCTCCCATCCGGTCTTAACAACAACCGCTTGTTTTCGCAGCCTCTTATCCCTTATACCTATAGAGTTTATGGTTACAAGGCTGCACCCTAAGTGGAGTTTTCTTCGGGCCGAGTGCAGCGTGCGCAAGACTTGTCAAGAGTGGTAAGGAAGTTCCATGCTCCCCGCACTCTTGACTCAACCGGGTACCTCGGCGCCTTGATCATACGCTGACTCCTTGAAAGAGACCCTCGGTCGCCCAACCAGGGTATAACCTACATATATAGTTGGGAATCCAAGGTACCTCCTCCGGATAGGCTTTCATGGGCCCCAAATCTGCATGACCCGTGTTCCGGGGCGGTGTAACCTTTTCCCTAAGCCATGTTAAGAGATACCCCTTATATGACGCACTTTAGGTCTTACATTTGCCTCTTACGAAATGTAATTCGCGAACTAGGGTGTACGCCATAAAGGTTCGTCCCATTCATTTATTCATTCATTGTTGTTAAATCATTCAATCATTCATATTTAATTGCTGTCTGATATTTAATTTGCGAAGATATCGCACAATGTTGTTCATTCATTTTTGCCTCGGATTCTTGTACATTCTCTTTGTCGAAATTCTCGCATATCATTTCTTCTTAGTCTTGCCTTTGATGTATCTTTGTCGATTACTTATCGCAGATCATTCAGCTTACTTTTTATGCCTTTTGTTCATTGTACTCTTTGCCTTAGTGTTATCCCAATCCTTGAAGGACTCCTTTCCATCGTAACGTTCGCCTGCTTCCATGCATTCATCTGCGGCACTTCGCGATGTTTCTACGGCACTTCGCGATGAACTACAACCAATTATCTTTGCAGCATCGTAACATTCGCCTATTCTTGCGGCACTTCGCGATGCTTCTTCATTTCTTATTTCTATAGTATCCACCATCAGCTTCTCTTTTCTCTGTTCATCTTTGATATTCTGTTTCCAATCTTTCCTTTTAGCATTTCTTTCTTCACAGCTCTCTACGTCAACCTCATAACATTTCTGACCTTCCTTCCAATCTCCCTTTATAATTCCAATACCATTTGGATGGGGAAACTTTATACATTGATGGTATGTTGATGCTACTCCCAAGATTTCGTGCAGCCATGGTCGCCCAATTAATGCGTTATAAGGAGATTCCACGTCAACCACGCAGAATAAAATGTTAGCTGATAATCCTTGTAAAGGTATCCTCATGTGAACCTCTCCTTTAGGTTTGTTCGCTGTGCCGTTAAAACCATAGATTTTGTATGTTGAAGGAATCAAATTTTCATCCTCTCCACCCATAGTCTTATAAGTATGGTAAAACAGAATATTCACCGAACTTCCAGTATCGATTAGGATTCTATTGATTGCCCAACAATTTTCTGCTTCGTCATCTTCTCCATCAACTGGTCTTGGATTAATGTCCAGTCGCACCACCAACGGGCTATCATGTGCTTCTCTTCCTTTCGGTACTTCGTCTGCAGAGAAAGAAATAGTTTTTAGCTGCCAATCTTTCAATTGCGATTTTCTCGCCAGGTTCATCACCTCTTTGTTATGAAAATCTCTTGCATATACTCTACTAAGCACGTTATCGTGAAAGTCTTCAATTGTACGATATGAATGAACGATAGAATTGCAAAATAGATTTTTGGCCTTTGTTCCCACTTCTATTACGAATGCTTCTTTTCCCTCCTTTGAAACTGTTCTTTGCACTTCTGATGGTGATGTTGTTAGTACTTGCTTCCCTTTCTCTTCATTTTTTAGAAAATGAGCCAACTTCCCCTGATCAATCATTCTGAGGATGATTCTCTTTATGTTTCTGCAATCATTTGTTAGATGTCCATGAAAGCGATGGTAAGAACAATATTCATGACTTCTGTCGCTTGGTGGTGGTTCACTCCCTGCATTCCATGGTGGTGGTACGTCCTCCATTACAAGTATAGCTTCCCAAATTTTCTCAACACTAGCATTTAGTGGTGGCATTCTTATCTCTTCCCATACCACTCTACGATTTCTTGGCCTTCCATGGTTATTCTGCCTTTGTCCTCCATAAGTTTCTTGCATATGATCTAATCTCTGCGAATTTTATTATTGTTGCCGCGGTTGTAGTAGTTCCTTTCTCTATCAAACTCCTCCCCGATCTCGGCTTCCCATAGCTACTATTTTCTCGTTGTCCATCATCAACTCCGTTTTCCAGTTGCCCTTGCGAAGTGGTCGCCACCGAGTTTAAAAATTTTGGTAATAAACTTGCATTCGCAGCGTTT
Source organism: Papaver armeniacum (assembly GCA_023531295.1). Classification (NCBI taxonomy): domain Eukaryota; kingdom Viridiplantae; phylum Streptophyta; class Magnoliopsida; order Ranunculales; family Papaveraceae; genus Papaver; species Papaver armeniacum. Next base: position 82,306 of record JAJJWW010009631.1, on the reverse strand, counting down.
GAACTTGTATTCGCAAACTGGTATGATTCCATTTCATTTTGTCTTTCTTCCAAAGCAATGTATTCTTCTTGAAGTTCTCGCAGCTCACCCATTGTAATCGTATTTTTAATTCTCGAATATTTGAATGTATAACAAACTTGTTATGAAACAGAGCATTTACAAATGATAAAATGAGATATCTTTCCTCTACCCTTCCGCCCATTTCACCGCACATTGTTCTCCATCTCATTGTCAAATGTCTTAAACTCTCGCCAACTCTTTGTTTCAATCCGAATACATCCTCAATTCCCGGGTCGCATGGAATTGTTACTTATATAAGCTCCCAAGAAAATAGTTTGTAAATGGTTGAATGATGAGATTGTGTTTCTTGGTAATCCTTCAAACCATTTCAAGTGCTTCTCCAATTAAGCTTGATGCGAAGTATTTGCACAATATGGCATCATGATTCTCCCATTGTAACATACATCTCATATAAGCCTTGATGTGTTGTATCGCACAAAGTTGTTCCATCGAAAATGTTGGTTAATGCAGGCAGATTGCACTTAGGTGGTATTCCTCCCATTTGTACTTCTATCGTGAAAGGAGTCTTCGCATCTTTCTGCGATGGCTTCATCCAACCTGTCTTCTTCCTCCTTCCTTCTTACTGTTTAACAATTTTCTCATTTCTGCTAGTTCTTTTCAAGATTTGCTCATTTTCCTCGTGGATTTGATTCTCTTTGGTCTTTTTAGCTCTGCCTCTCGCCTCCTGCGTTCATGCCTGTTTTGACCTTCTTGTTCACTATTTTCTTCTCTCCTTTCTCTGCGACTTTCTCCTTCGTCTCTTTCATCAATTCGCACACCATTATATCTATTGTTCTCTCTTCTGGGTTCTCTATCAACTCTCCTCTGCATCCTTTCGTATTCTCCATTGGTATTTCTATTGACACGATCTTGTGCTCGCCTCCTCTCTCTGTTGTCGTGATTATTTTGCCGGATTGCTTCTTCCAATTCTTGGTTTTCCACTTCTGCTCTTACTTCTCTCTCTCGCGGGCTAAGCGTGCTTGTTCAAGCATAATGTTTCTCAATGTCGTCCACGATCTCTTTTTGCCTTCTCAATGCTTCTCTTCCATGCAAGATTGCTCTTCCTTCACGGCTGGATCATTTGGCCCCCGAAATCGCCTAGTTCCCTGATTTTCTTCATTCTCGCTCATCTTGGAAATTCTCGGGATGGGGAATATAACGATCTTCTGCGTCCTCTCTTCTTTCATGATGTTCTGAGCTGAGATTTTGTGCTTCCCGTTGGTTTTCTACCTCTGTAATTTCGTTGGTAAGGCTCTCCTTCTTTCTTCCCTAGTCGATCTTGAACTCGATCTCGCAAATGCTTCTCGATCTTCTATTTTGCAATCTTATATTTTCCATTCTTAATTCATGATTCTCATCTTGTCAAGTTTGCTCGTTCCTCCGCCTCTAGTCGCCTCTCTTCATGTATCATTTGTCTCAATGTTTCCAATGTCATGTGAGTTCTTCATTTCGGATTCATTTCTCCATTCATTCTTTGATCTTCTTCTCCTTGTCCATTGTTTACCAATTGTTGCTCTTCTTCCCTTTCATCCTCGTAATCCGTCCTCCAAGTGTGCACACTTACTCTATCGTAATCCACAGTTTCATTTGCTATCGGTGGAATTAAAGCTTGGACATGATTCTCTTCATCATTCCTCATATTCATCCTTGACGATTCTCCTTTTTCATTTCTCCTTTCTCCAACAAGTCTTCCACTTCTTCTCACCGGTTGTTCAAGTACATTTCTTCTTCTAGCCATTTCTCTTTTGGTAAATTCTTTGAAAATTATCTCAAATTTCTTTCTTGTTAATTCTCTTCTTTTAATCTTTGTTCAAACCCCTGCTTCTAGCGCCAATATGTAGTTGCACAAATCCCACAATACGCCCCTCACTATATTTTGTTAAACTAATCCATTCAAAAGATAATAGATGAACAATTATGAATGTTTATTAATAATTTTCTTGAATCTTTACACAGGAAAATGGAATTACACTTAAGAACTTACAAAAATTCTCTCTCTTTCTCTCTCCTAATGACTTGCCCTCCAAACCAAAAAAAGAGACCTCTTCCACGACAGATCCACTCATCCCTTTATATAGGGTAGTACATAGTGAATGACAGCTAAGCTATCCTTTATTTTCGGAAATGTCTTGCGAAGTGTCGCAGACGTACAAACATTCTTACTCGCGACGCTTCTTAACTTTCGCCAGATTTCATATCCTCCTATCGGCATCCAATGCGTCATTTATATTTAACCCTCTGCGACTGTCTCGCAATGTTGTTATCCGCTGTCTTTGCGAATTGTTGTTGTGGCGAGATTATGATCCTACAGGATGGGCTTTATTGACCCCAAATTTCCATGACTCGAGTTCCCAGAAGCGGTGTAACCTTTTCCCCTGAGCCGTCAAGAGATACCCCTTATATGACGCACTTTAGGTTTTACATTTGCCTCTTGTGAAATATCATTCGCGAACTAGGGTGTACGCCATAAAGGTTCGTCCCATTCGTATAAATCACTCATTTTTGATTATTTCTTTTCATTATTTCTGCGAAGTTATCACATAGCTTTGCTTTATTGAAATTATTTCTTCTCATTTTTGGAATTTGGCTGCAATTCTTTGACCAAATTTCCATATATTCTTTCTCGCGAGACTTTCGCTGCAATTTTTTTTTTTTTACACCTTCGCAAGCCTAATATCAATTATTCAGTTCTTACATCTCTTACTTCAAACTGCTGTTTCTCTCGCTTCTGCATCATTTAAGTTCCTTAATAGTTCTTTTTCTTTTCCGAAATCATCGCAATTTCCAACTATCTCCAGGCATTTGCTTCGCAATGTATCCCCAGCTCTCATTTCTACGGTATCCACCATCAACCTTTCTCTTCTTTGTTCTTCTTTTATATTTTTCTTCCAACTTCTCCTTTTCGCAGCTCTTTCCTCGCAACTCTCCACATCAACCTCATAACATTTTTGTCCTTCAATCCAGTCTCCCTTTATAATTCCAACACCACTGGGATGAGGAAGCTTAATACACTGGTGATAAGTTGATGCTACACCTAGAATCTCGTGTAACCATGGTCGCCCGATCAATGCATTATAAGGGGATTCCACATCGACTATATAGAACAAAATTTTAGTTGATAATCCTTGCAATGGTATTCTCATATGAACTTCTCCTTTAGGTTTGTTAGTTGTACCATTGAAACCATATATCTTATATGTTGAAGGTATCAAATCTTCATCCTTCCCTCCCATAGTCTTGAAAGTATGGTAAAAAGGATGTTTACTGAGCTTCCAGTATCAATTAAGATTCTATTGATTGCCCGTGAATTTTCTGCTTCATCATCTTCATCATCAACAGGTTTTGGATTAATTTCTAATCTTACAACCAATGGGCTATCATGCATCTCCCTGCCTTCCGGTACCTCTTTTGAAGTGAAAGAAATAATCTGCATTTGTCATTCCTTTAATGGTGAAGTCTTCGCGATGTTCATTACTTCTCTATTATCAACATCTCTTGCAAAAACCCTACTGAGAACGTTATCATTAAAATCTTCAATTGTTCTGTATGAATGTACAATGGAGTTGCAAAACAAATTTTTGGCCTTCGCTCCCACTTCTATTACAAATGTTTCTTTCCCTTTTGTTGAGTTTGCTTTGTGCATTTACGGTGGTGGTGGTAACGGTTGAGTTTTCTCTCGCCTTTTAGGAAATGATTCAACTTTCCTTGGTCAATCATTCTGAGGATGATTCTTTTTATATTTCTCGCAATGCCATTTGTTAAGTGTCCATGAAAGCGATGGTAAGAACAAAATTCATGACTTCTATCACCCGGTGGCGTTCACTTCCCATGTTCCATGGGCAGGTATGTTTTCCATCAAGAGTATAGCTTCCTATATTTTTTCCACACTAGTATTTAGTGGTGGCATTTTGATTTCTTCCCATGCTACCCTGTGACTTCGCTGCCCTCCATGATAATTCTGCCTTCGACCTCCATAAGTTTCTTGCGGATGATCAAGTCTTTGAATCTTGTTATTTCCGCCACGGTTGTAGTAGTTCCTTTCTCTTTCAAATTCTTCCTGATCACGACTTCCCATGGCTACTAACTTTTGATGACCATCATCTATCATCCTTTCTTGTTGTCCTTGCGAAGTGCTCGCTACTATATTTATCAATTTGGGTAATAAGCTTGCATTCGCAGCATTTGAACTTGTATTCGCAATTGGATATGATTCCATCTCATTTTGCCTTTCCTCTAGAGCAATATATTCCTCCTTAAGTTCTCAAAACTCAGGTCATTGTGATTTTATTCTTGACTCTAAAAATTTAAATATATAACAAATTTGTTACGAACATAGCATTTATGAATGATAGAATGAGATATCTTTCATCCACCCGTCCAGCCATTTCGCTGCACATTGTCTTCCATCTCACAGTTAAATGTTTCAAGCTTTCACCAACTCTTTGTTTTAGTCCAAATACGTCTTCAATACCCGGTCGCGAGGAATTATTACTTATGTATGCCCCTAAAAATATGGCTTGCAAATGGTTGAATGACGTGATTGTGTTTCTTGGTAAACCCTTAAACCATTTCAGTGCTTCTCCTGCCAAACTCGATGCAAAGTATTTGCACAATATGGCATCATGATTTTCCCATTGTAACATACATCTCACATAAGCTTTAATGTGTTGTATTGCACAAGTTGTTCCATCAAAAATGCTGGTTAACGCAGATAAATTGCACTTTGGGGGTATTCCTCCTAGCTGCACTTCTAGTGTAAAAGGAGTTTTCGCAGCTTCTTCGATGGCTTCATCCAACTGTCTTCTTCCTCCTCCCCTTCTGTTGTTCAGCATTCCTCTCATTTCCGCCAATTCTCTTAAGATTTGTTCATTTGCATCAGAATTTGAATCTATTGGTCTTTTTAGTTCTGCCTCTCTTCTCCTGCGTTCATGTCTGCTTTGATTTTCTTGTTCATCATTTTCTTCTCGTCTTTCTCTGCGACCTTCTCCTTCATCTATTTCAAGAATTCGCACACCAGTATATCTACCATTTTCTCTTCTTTGTTGCCTATCAATTCTTCTTTGTACTCTTTCATACTCTTCATTGATATTACCATTGTTGCGATTTTGTTCTCTCCTTCTTTCTCGATTATCATGATTGTTCGCGAATTGCTTCTTCCAATTCTCGTTCTTCCATTTCTGCTCTTAATCTTTCCCTTTTCGCAAGCTAGATGTGCTTGTTCAATATAGTGTTTTTCAATTTCATCTTCAATCTCCTTTTGTTTCCTCCGTGCTTCTCTTCCATGCAGTATTCTTCTTCCTTCTTCCTGATTTTCTTCTCCAACTGGATTATTCTGCCCTTGACGCTGCCTATTTCCTTGACTTCCATCACTTCGACCATCTTGTAAAATCTCAGGACGTGGGATATAACGATCTTCTATCACTTCTCTTCTCTCGCAGTGTCCTTCACCGAGATTTGTCCCTCTTTCTAGATTTTCTTCATTAATGTTTTCTACAGGTAATGTTCTTCTTATTTCTTCTCTACCTGATCTTGATCTTGATCTTGTATTGCTTCTCGACCTTCTATTTTGCAACCTCATATTTTCCATTCTCAATTCATGATTTTGTCTTGTTAAATTGGCGCGTTCTTTCGCTTCTAATCGCCTCTCTTCATGTATTGTTTGCCTCAACGCCTCTAATGCTGCGATTTCTTCATTCCCATGAATTATTTATCCAGTCTCTTCTCGGTTTCTATCTTCTTGTCCATTGTTTACCAATTGTTGTTCTTCTTCTCTTTCCTCCATAGAATCTGATCTCCATGTATGCACGCTCACCCTATCATAATCTACAGTTTTGTTCGGTACTGGTTGAATTGGTGGTTGAATTTGATCTTCTTCATTATTTCTTGTGTTTATCCTTGAGGATTCACCTACTTCATTTCTCCTTTCTCCAGCAAGTCTCCTACTCCTTATAACAGTTGTTGGTTGTTCTGATGCATTTCTTCTTCTAGCCATTTCTCAATCTTAGTAAATTGTTGAAAATTATATGAAATTTCTCCTATTACTCCCAATTCTTCCAATTCACAATGTCGATCTTCACTGGCCCCTCAAGCTAGCGCCAATATGTAGTTGCAGAAATCCTACACTACACCCCTTACTAGAATCTATATAATCAAACCATTTTAGGGATGAACGATCATAAAATTTATTGACTAAATCTTTTAGTGTTTACAAAATGAAATAACAAGAAAGCACAATAATTACAATTACTTCTAACTTTCTGTCTCTTAATGACTTGCTTCCTACTTCAAAAAATATCTCCTCCCCCATCGGCTTTTACTTCGGCTCTTTATATAGGATATTACATAGTGGATGACAACTAAGCTGTCCTTTATTTTCGGGAATGACTTGCGAATATCGCAAGTGTACAAGTGTATGATCTCGCACACACTCTAAATCTCGCTAAGTCTTCACACCTTTCTCATGTTCTTCTTCCCCGCCGCATCCATTGCGTCGTTCATATTACTTCCCTGCGACGTCTTCGCAATGCTGTCGTTTATGGATATCGCGAGGTATTGATGTTGCGATATTCTGATCGTACATACCGCGCCAAGGCATGCCAACCATGCTAGCCGCACCACTGTGCCAATGGCAAACCATGCCAGCCACATCTACCACGCCAAGGCATGCCAACCATGATAGCTGTACCATCGTGCCAATGGCAAACCATGCCCGATACATCTACCGCGCCAAGGCATGCCAACCATGCTAGCCGCACCACCGTGCCAATGGCAAACCATGCCTACCACATCTACCGCGCCAAGGCATGCCAACCATGCTAGACGCACCCACTGTGCGAGAGGCAAACCATGCCAGCCAAATCTCACCGCGCCAAGGCATGCCAATCATACTAGCCAAGCCAACTCACCTTGCCTTGGCCCTAACCGTGCTAGCCGCACCATGCGCAAACGACATGCCAAACCCTTGGTCCCACCATGCCAAGCCAACCACACGTTGCCTTGGCCCTAACCATGCTATCCGCACCATGCGCCATCGACATGCCAAACCCTTGGCCCCACCATGCCAAGCCCACCACACCTTGCCTTGGCCCTAACCATGCTAGCCGCACCATGCGCCAACGGCATGCCAAACCCTTGGCCCCACTATGCCAAACCGTCCATGCCAAATCCTTGGCCCCACATGTACCAATGGCATGCCAGCCACCTTGCCGCGCCATACCGTGTTGTCCTTCCCCATGCGGCTACCAAAACAAAGGCCTGCAACAATCAACAACCATCTTTCCATTTAAGATGCGAATCTTAGCCGTCCAAGGTCACCAACCAACGCATGATAACCTTTGGCCCAACGCAAAAACACTAGTTTTGGCCACGCCTAAAACGCGCCAAGGCATGCCGACCATGCCACATGTGCCAATGGCATGCCGTGCCAGCCACCTTGTCGCGACATACCGTGTTGGCCTTCCCTATGCGGCTACCAAAACGAAGGCGTGCGACGATCAACGGACACCCTTCGATCCTAGGTGCAAATACTAGGCGTCCAAGGTTTCCAAACAACGGATGGTAACCTTTGGCCCAAAACACGCTAGCTTCCCAAAACTTGCTAGCTTCCCAAAACATGCTAGCTTCCCAAAAACACACCAAACATGCCACTTTGTCCCTCTTGAATTCTTCCCGAGTTTTACTTTCGGCTGTTTTCTCCTCCCAGCATTTGAGCTCAAAATCCAAATATTCCCAGAGTAGAGATAGGAAATTCTTTTCCGTACGCAATGGAGGGGCGGTCCATCAAAATCCAGTCCGTATGAGAATTCTACATCGATTCTAGTAAAGGGCGCTAATTAGGGTTTCAGCATACTAAACCCTAATTTAAACAAAGCCGCAAGCGTTTCCCTTCCAAGACGCACACTGCCAGTGGCTCCACTCCATGTCAAATCCATGCCGGCCATGCTTTCATGCCGCTGGGTACCAAACGAAGGCCCGCAACAATCAACGACCATCTTTCTATCTAAGATGCAAATCTTAGCCGTCCAAGGTCACCAACCAACACATGGTAACCTTTGGCCCAACGCCAAAACCCTAGTTTTGTCCACGCCTAAACCGCGCCAAGGCATGCCGACCATGCCACATGTGCCAATGGCATGCCGTGCTAGCCACCTTGCCGTCCTAACCCATACCATGCCGGCCTTCCTTTACAACAGCCAAACGAGGCTCGCAACAATCAACGACCACTTTTCATCTAAGGTGCAGATCTTAGCCGTCCAAGGTTACCAGCTAACGCATGGAAACCTTTGGCCCTAGTTTGGTCGCACCTAAACAAAGCCAAAACCCTAACTTTTGGCCGCGCCTAAACTAGGCCATATTAAAGCCATACTAATCATGCAATAATCAACGGCTACCTGTCCTCTTAAGTTGCAAAATCTCGACTGGGCGAAGTCACCACGCAAGTCTCCCGAGCTCAACTTGCCGCATGACAACAACAAACGTGCTACATGTTTTCCACAAAAACATTCGAGACATCAACGCATGTCACAACCGGGAATGCTCATTGGGTATTGGTTTGGCGGTTTACAGCGTGCGGCGTACACTACGTCCGTTATAAGAGATTGTCATAAGGATGAAGCGGTTAGTAAATACAGGGAGTAATGGTGAAACGCCTTCTCTAATGGAACATCAATTCCAGGCGTTATCGGTGACCACCTCATCCCATTTACTCACCCGTTTTCCATTTCTTAATGAGACCAGAGTACGTTTCACGTCGACTTATACAAATAGGCATTACCTATTTCCACCGAACAACAAGTTTGGGTCAGGAGCATACAACACTCAGAAATCACTTGTTAGCTTTCCCATCTCATTAGCTTTCACTTTCTCGATACAAATCAAATAACTACTCTTCCAGAATCAACTATTCCGGTCTCAACACTCTCTTCGCTTCCCTCCCCAAAACCAACCCTTCTCCTTCACTTTGTGACCGAAGCAAGTTTGGAACGACCATTTCTTGGTTTAGGCCGGATTTGTACAGATTGATCTCTCGAATCTAAAGTACTCCCTTGCAGTACATTGTTTAGGGTTTAGACTCGTTTCTCACCCACAACACACGAAATTACTGAAACCAGCAGAAACTGTTTTCACCCTCAAACACTACCGCAACAACGTCGACTCACTGACGAATCCAGTTCATGGTAAAGTTATGCTTTCAGGAGCATTCAGGTTGAACTCTCAGTACACCTTCATCTTAGGGACGCTCAACTCATCAACTAGTTCGTGAATGTAAAAGGCTCACTGGATGGAGGAGCAAAGATTATATCTATAATCATGGTTCTAGAATTTTCGGTCTTTGGAGCAACTTCAACCATGGTATCAGCATCAATAATAATCTCTAGAAGAACACCATCCATGATCTCAGCATCGACAAGGATCTCTGGAGCGTAATCATTCGTGATCTCAGCATCTACAACGGTTTTATGAGCAACATCCCAATCATTAATGATTCATATCAAGATGTGTAGACATGAAATATGTTCGCAAGAAAGTCTTTATGAAGCTTGCACAACGAGCGGGCACAATCCCAAGTCTTCTACAAGATGTTCTCATCACCTCTACAAATGAGATACAACATACTTCAGCCCATGGGTTTACAAAAACGTACCAATGGGTGAGGAATAGGACAATTCTTCCTGAAATAAATATGTTCGCCTATCTCTCTTATATAACATACCAAAAGGGCGCATCAATCGGACATACGAGCTGAAAGATATGGCCTTTACCGTCGAGTCTATGAAAATCTGAAAAAGTTGTACGGGATTACAAATTACAAATGTGCACGCTTCGTTGGATGACCTCTACAACTCCAAATTGAGTGCTTTTTTTCTCACTTGATAACTCAGTCTCTTATCTTCAAAAGTTGGGGTCAAGCACCGAATTCCGACGTCGTATGAGGTTCCTTCAGCTTCCAGAGCATACAATATGCAAGCAGAAATTCATGGACGGGATTCATAACCTCTACAATCGATCGATGACCACCAGGTCTTTTCGCTAAGTCCTTCATCAAGGTACCTCCAACTTCGACCACCTAGGTCTTTACATCAATTTTTCTACCTGGTGGTCATCTATCTAGGTCTTGCCAGAAGAAGAAAAAACGAAAGGGAGGGATTTAACAAGATACTGGGGACTGACGGTCCACTGATCATGACGATCAACTTCACAGTCTAAGACTCGTAGCGCCGGGCTCTCCAGTGCTAATCATTAATCGTAAAAGGAATGCTACGACCGCGACATACAACCATAGTCATTAAATCATCCCCTCTTGAATAACCTCGTTATGGTCTCGTGACCGGGGGTTTCGAAGTGATGTTTCTACGATCGACAAAAACAAAAATGGTACCGTACACCGGGCTCACGTATCAACCAAGGTTTCAGATTTCAAATTAATCAATGGCATTGAAATCCTTCATCAAGCATTTGAGACACAAACAAAGGGTCTAAAGACACAACAAAGGCGTTTTATAACAAGCTCGTCTGAGACGATTTTACACTGTCATGCAAAAAGAAGCGAGCTGGGAGAAATTGGTGTAGAACCTAAGGTTGAGTCATAGTATGGATTCTTCTACAACATATCCAAAATTCACAGAAATTGGATGAACGAGCAAGAAGATGTGGCCAAAACATTGAACTACATGCCAGCTGAGAAATTTCTGAAATTCTCCTGGAAGTTTACTGTTTTGCTCATTTCGGCCCCTAACCATGCTCAAACCTCAAAAAGCTTCTTTGCTAAAGCTTGGAAATTACCTGGGCATGAGGAAACATTGGTAAATCTCGAAAACCTGACATCGGACAAAGATTCTACAATAATTTCAAAAGACCTAACTTCTGAATTTTCGATGACGAATTATGAAGAAATTCTTCATTCATCCACATCTAAATCAGAAGCTGCACCATCAACGCAAAGCCAAACTTCATATTCATCCGATAATCTCACTTGCTGAAGTCGGTGGTGCTTCTGCTGCATGGACGACTCCCAGATGATCGAGAGACATACAATGTGTCAGCCTTCCAGCGTCTCTGAAAGGTTGATTCACTAGGCATGAGCATCTACAAGTCTTCATCTTTGACTTCATGAGCGTTCCCTAAGAGCCGAAGAGTGGTTGTAACCAAGTCACCACTATCCGAGGCGAAAGACATGGAGTCATGGATATACCAAACACGTAACAAAAATGGTAACAATCCAACTCTAACCTTTTTACAATTTCACTAGCTGTAATGATTATAACGCTCGAATTTCGAAAACTCGAAGGCAAAATTCATTATTTAAAATCATGACTTGATTTTCATAAAACCGTGAACAACCCACGTGAGTTTTAACATCCACCGGTTTTTCAAAAATTGGACAGACGTCCATTCTACAATTGTGAAAACTCACATACGGTATATTATTTCCATGTATAATTATCTACTTTCAACAGTTGTTCAAAATCAAAACATTGATTTTACAAAAATATTTTTAACGTGAAACTTACGCAAATTTGAAAATATTTTTATAATTGTCTACTTTCACGCAAATATTTTTAACGTGAAACTCACGCAAATTTAACGTCAAACTCAAGCAAAAAATATTTTTAACGTGAAACTCACGCAAATATTTCCCATGTATATATATATTTGCTCCTTCGAGAGTATATTTTCAAAAATTTGTGAAAGCTTACATATCGAAAATAAATTTTTTCATGAAAGCTCATAGACAAATTTTTTACTAACAGACGCACGTCTATTCAAAAAAGAAAAACTTTTTCTCTCGCATGCTTTCCACCTTTGAAAACGAGTTTATTAAAATCTCACATATTAAAAAAATCTCTCTTACATTAGGGATTATTGCTAGTTTCTTAAACTAACGATCGAACGTCCGTTCCTAAAACAATGGTTTTTACAAAACTCACATCTATACATGCATATGTATATATAATTTTAACATAACAACTCATGAACAAGTTATCAACTTCTGAAAAAGAAATAAAAAAAAAAGAGATGCTACACCAATTTACGCTCATTAGACGTTGCTCTATCATGCCACTGGGATCTTTGTTCAAGCCATGGTTCGCTCGTACAATCAAAAATCCGGTAACATTCTATCTTACGACTAAGTTCCATTACTTATTTCGTTTGTAACTAGAAAATCACCATCCGAAGGCTGATCGAGGAACATGATTGTCCCTCACTAAGCATGGGACTTAATGTAGATAGTGGATTTTCAACAAAGGCTAGAATCGTAAAACCATAACTTTACATATTCCTGATCCAATAGTCAGATGAATATTGATACTTATGTCTCTCATCAAGGTATGAAAACTCATGCCACAAGAACCTCTGACTGAGTATATTGTCTCTTAGAGCATACATGAATATGCAGTCTCTCAATTGAGGCAACGACACATTTCATGAATACTAAGCAATTTCAGTTTTCACTTTTATATAGAATCGAACGATTGGACGGCTCCTAGACAACTTGCCTGATAGTATAGAGAGATAACGTCTTCAGGATGTAACAATGTTTTGCCTGACTATATAAAAGACATGTGTATAGAATCTTAATGATTTGACGGCTCCTAGACAACTTGCCTGATAGTATAGAGCGATAACGTCTTCAGGATGCAACAACGTTTTCCCTGACTATACATAATAAATATGACGCTTCAACTAGCTCATATCGCTCAATTCTCGAATAATTAATGCTCCTAGACGATCGATCTAGTCTAGTATAGAGCCATCAATTAATTATTTCTAAATCATTAGATTCATTAACTGAATCCCTAGAAAATATTATACGTTCTTCATAATATTTCATTACTTCAATTCATGGTTCTTCCCAGCAGAATTCCATGGGTTAGTGATTAATATTCAAAGTACGGGCACCTGAGCCGCCATCGAGTAAGCCCCGACCAAAATGGTGCAAGTGTATTCAGCAATAATGCACTAATGAGCACTTGAATGCACAAACGAGCATTCCAAAATACGAAGGAACGATGTACCTACGCAAAATAAGAATAATAATAATAATAATAATAAAACATTAGCTAAGGCGCTAGGGGACTGGATCCACCGACCGGCCAGTCATGCCGTGGCCAGTCCCACACCTAACTCTTTATTTTATCATATTTTTATTATTTTTCCTTGATCTCATGAAAATCGCTTTCATTTGAACAAAACTGCTTCGTTTTAAGGAAACTCCTCAGTTTCATGGTGTTTCCTTCACACCAAGGAAATAATATAAAACTGGCAAAAGTAACATGGGACCAGGATCACTAGCTAGCCGGCCATGCCCTAGAGTTAGCCGGTCCCACACGTTAATTCTTTATTATATTTTATCATTATTATATCCTTCATCTTATGAAACTCCTTAGTTTCATGATATTTCCTTCACATCAAGATAATTACATAAAATTAGGAAAGGTGTCACGGGACCGTGGTCACTAGCCGACCGGCCATGCCCTAGCCATGACCGGTCCCGCACCTTGTAATTCCTTATTTTATTAATTATTTCCATCATCTCATGGAAATTCCTTAATTTTATGAAACTCCTCAGTTTCATGATATTTCCTTCACATCAAGGAAATTACATAAAATTAGGAAAGGTGACACGGACCGTGGTCACTAGCCGCCGACCATGCCCTAGCCGTGACCGGTCCCACACCTTGTAATTCCTTATTTTATTAATTATTCCCATCATCTCATGGAAATTCCTTAATTTTATGAAACTCCTCGGTTTCATGATATTTCCTTTACATCAAGGAAATTACATAAAATTAGGAAAGGTGATACGGGACCATGGTCACTAGTGGCCGACCGCCATGCCCTAGCCGTGATCGGTCCCACACCTTGTAATCCCTTATTTTATTAATTATTTCCATCATCTCATGGAAATTCCTTAATTTTATGAAACTCCTCAGTTTCATGATATTTCCTTCACATCAAGGAAATTACATAAAAATTAGGAAAGGTGTCACGGGACCGTGGTCACTAGCCGGCCGACCATGCCCTAGCCGTGACCGGTCCCACATCTTGTAATTCCTTATTTTATTAATTATTTCCATTATCTCATGGAAATTCCTTAATTTTATGAAACTCCTCAGTTTAATGATATTTCCTTCATATCAAGGAAATTACATAAAATTAGGAAAGGTGTCACGGGACCGTGGTCACTAGACAGCCGGCCATGCCCTAGCCGTGACCGGTCCTGTAGTTGTAGGAAATCCCACAACACACCCCTCATCATATCTTGATAATAATGTCTAGATGTAAATCTTATTAATCACCTAAATTTCAAATATAAGTACTAGAAATATATATTGACACAAGGATTTTTTACATGGTTCGATCAATGTGATCTAAATCCATGGTTCTTCACTATGATTGTTGAAATTACATAGATGTTACATTTAGAATCTCCATTAATGGATATTTTGTAGAGCTCTAGATCTAGTTTTTGGGGAAGAAGATGATAAAGAAAATAAAGTCTCTCTCTAAAAAATATCTCTCTCTTCCTAAAATTCTCCCTCCTTTACAAAGATGTGTCTCCTCTCTAAAAATGTGTATCCTCCCCTTTTCTCTCTCCCGCTCTCCTCTTTATATAGGTGTTTACAAGATGACAGCTCATGCACAACTAATATTTCCCTTAATTTCGGATTTACCTTGCGACATTTCGCAGGTCTACAAATGTTAGTCTTCGCAAGTCTTTTTGACTCTTCGCAGAATCGTCACACCTTTCTCATATTTAAGATAATGTCATTTGTTGCGTCGTTTCTAATATTTCTTCTGTGACATTATCATGTTGCGTCGTTAATAATTCGCAAGTGAAGGTTGCTGCGATATTCTGCTCCTATATTTTGCCTCTTTTTTCTTGAATATTGCTTGAAGAGCGATCTTTAAGAAAAAATCCGTTGTTGTAGTAGTCTTTGATCTTTGTTGATGAAGGAACGAGCGAAAGAATACTGGACTTGAAAAGTACGTACTTGCTTATATTCTTTTGCGAAGTTCCGAAGCTTTGCGAATTAAATAAGAAGTATCAACTCTTGAAGTATAAGAAGTATGAAGTATCCTCGAAGTATAAGAAGTATGAAGTATAAAGTATACTTGAAGAAGTACAAAAAGTATCCATCCTTGAATGCGAGTAATAAATATTGCCTCTCTTCATGCGAAATTATTATTCCATTTTTGATGAGAATTCTTGTTGTTCCTTAGTGAACGTCCACTTTGGAAATGATTCTTGCCGAGAAGATAAAGAACATAAAATGTTTTCTCGGTAATCCATAGTTGCCCCTGTTCTTTATCTATGAAGGTAGAATCTTTGAGAAAATGTTGAATGAGCGAGTTGTGTCTTCATTCTCATCTTGCCTCTGCCTCATGTTTTGTGCTCATGCGATAGTATAATCTCTTCAAGTTGCTTATAATTGTGTGAAAAATTGAGCGAAATAATCACATTCTCACGAAATAATCACATTCTGCGAAATTCTGAATAATCCTGTGAAATTCTGAATAATTCTGCGAAACTCTTAATAACTCTACGAAGTTTTGTAAAATACTTGTGCGAATATAATGCTTATGTAATGATTATGTTATAAAATGTGTATGCGTTGTTTATGCCATGAAATGCTTATGAGATGCTTTCATGATGCGAGTATGATGCTTGTATGATGAGAATGCTTATCTACTGTAATATATAGCTAATGTTTGTGTTACTTAGCTCATTTTGCCGCTCTAAAATTGATGTAGCTTTAAATCGCTTCCATTCTTCATTTCTCTGATTTTGTCTCTAGTATATGCATTTCTCTTTGCGTATTTATTGTTTCTCGCAAGTTCTTACTTGTGCTTCATCTTTTCTTATTCACTTTTATTAGTATCGCATAATAATATGATCATAATATCAAGTGTCGCGGCATTTGCATTGCCTCGATCTCATTATCATGTACATGTTCGCAAGCTTATCATTTAATCATTTTCTCAAGCTGCGCAAGCTTATCATGTAATCTTTTTGCGATGAAAGATCTCTGTTACCTACATTCAAACTGTTTATGTTGAATTTTGTCATTGTGACAAGATCGCAGGACGTCTTTACATTTTCATGTAATGACCCATTGATCTTGCCTTATCATTTCTCTTGTGTGGTCTTATTTTGCCTTCCTAATTAAAGGTCTTATTTTGCCACCCCTCGTTATTGCGACAAAATCGCAGGTCGTCTTTACACTTTCATGTAATGATCCATTGATCTTGTCTTATCATTTCTTTAGTATTATTGCCTCTGCAGGATATTTTTCATGCGACAATATGACAGGCCTAAATATTCTTGCGAATGTAAAGCCCCATGACATTGCCGTCTTAAGACACTTATCAGCTCCCTAATGGAGGGTGCCGCCCTTATCTTCTCCCTGGTTGCCCCTTCAAGGAGGCGTACATTGGCCATACAAGACTATCTCCTCCCATCCGGTCTTAACAACAACCAGTTGTTTTCGCAGCCTCTTATCCCTTATACCTATAGGGCTTATGGTTACGAGACTGCACCCTAAGTGGAGTTTTCTTCGGGCCGAGTCGAGCGTGTGCCAAGACTTGCCAAGAATGGCCGAGACACTTCAAATGCCCCAGGCACTCTTGGCTCAACCGTGTACCTCGGCGCCTTGAGCATACACCGACTCCTTAGAAGAGACCCTCAAGGCCCAACTGTATAACCTTATTATATATATAGTTGGAAATCCAAGGTATCTCTCCGGATGGGCTTTATTGACCCCAAATCTCCATGACTCGGGTTCCAGGAGCGGTGTAACCTTTTCCCCGAGCCATGTCAAGAGATACCCTCTTATATGACGCAATTTAGGTCTTACATTTGCTTCTTTTTGCGAAATATCATTCGCGAACTAGGGTGTACGCCATAAAGGTTCGTCCCATTCATATAAATCATTCATTTTTAATCATTTCTTCTCATTATCTTCACGAAATTTTCGCATAGTCTTGCTTCTTTCATTCATTCTTCCATTCTTTTCTTTCATTCATTCCTTCATTCTCATATTTCCATGTTAAATATCATATCATTTGAAGCAAAGTAAATATTCAAGAGAAATATATAAATTGTTCTACGAGATTTTCCCGAATCTTTGAAATCTTTAAGATTTTTGAAATCTTTGTAATTTTGAAGTCTTTGAAATCTCGATTTTTTTTTTTTTTTTAAATCTTTGTAATAGTGCGAATGTATCGCTTTCTTTTAAATCAAATCAAAAATCTTTTATTTTCTGTAGAAGTAAAATGTTCAAAGAAAGTGGTACTTAGCTTTTGTGGTTTGCTGTTGTTGTTGTCCCTTGCGAAGTATATGGTTTTCTTGCGAAGCTAGCATCCTTGAAATGTATAAACGTCACACAAAATATAATTATCTCGCAGCAAAAAGAAGTGTGAGAAATGAGATTTGAACCCTTGACCTGCCTCTTGCATATTCTCGCACCGTACCAACTGTTCTAACCCTCTCTTTGCGAAATAATCAAAGATCTTGCGAAGTAATCAAAGACTAACTGCATGAGAGGCAATTTTGTATAAATTTCGCATAACAAAAACAAACTTGCGAGAAGTAAGAATTGATCCCGTGACCTTCTGCTTGCATTCATGCCTCCTGACTGTAGTAGCAGGAAATCCCACACTACACCCCTCACTCAGTTTTGCTTGACTAATTCATTAAAAGATATGTGATCAAGAATATTTATTAATTGATTCCATGAAATGTTTGCACAGTATAATAGAATCACACTTGGGAATTAAAGCGCTCTTAAACTTTCTCTCTCCTAATGACTTGCTTCACAATTCAAAAAGCTCTCTCCCTTATAACATTCACTTAGCCCTTTATATAGGGTAATACATAGTGACTGGCCTAAGCTATCCTTTATTTTCGGAATGTCTCGCGAAGTGTCGCAAATGTACAAATATTTATTCTCGCGACACTTCTTAGCCTTCGCCAGGTTTCATGTCTTCCATTTGTTTTGTTGGTCGTTATTCATCGTGTCGTTTATCTTAACTCTCTGTGACTCCCTCGCGACGCCGTCGTTTATTAATCCCGCGAACCTTGTACATTGCGATATTATGGTCCTACATCTTAAGGGATTCTTGTTGCGAAGTAGATTTCGGCGGCGAGCCCAAAGAAAGAAGAGGGTCCTTCACGGTAAATTTAGTTCTGAGTTGGTTCTTGCTAAACAATAATGGCAGAAAAGAGAACTACAAAGTCAATCATAACAATATATTACCATTAAAAGATATGGTAACAAAAAAAAACAAATGTTTCTTAAATACCTTGTCACTCGCAGGCTTTCTTTTTGTAGCCATAGATTTTGCTCGCGAAGAGGGCTTTGGTTGCGTAAAAAGGGATTCTTGTTGCGAAGTAGATTTTCGGCGAGCCCAAAGAAAGAAGAGGGTCCTTCACTAAATTTAGTTACGAGTTGGTTCTTGCTAAACAATAATGGCGTAAAGAGAACTACAAAGTCAATCATACCTACGGTGTGATTTCAACAAGAAAAGCTAATCAATCACAAAATCAATCAGATATGGCAAGATTAACAAACCTGGACGCCATGAGAACAACAACTGGTAGGAAATAGCAAAAGTGGTGAAGAAGATGGTAAGAGGAAGTAGCAGGCAAACACTTGCAGAACGATGAAGAAGAAGAACACTTGCAGAACGATGAAGAACAAGAACACTTGCAGACGATGAAGAAGACAAAAAAGAAAAGGAAAATTCTTCACAGGGGACGCTCCTATAAATAGACGAGGAAAGATATTATGACCTGGGATAACATCAAATGCGCCGGTAAAAGGGGTAAATATAGACACGTGTAAACGGTCACTACTACCAAGAAAACCAGGCAAAAAGGAATTTCAAAGAGGATCCAAATATCGCACAACATATTTCCTAACAAACGAGAAGAGCTTGCGAGATTGATTATTTTCCGTAACTCATGAGGCAAGAACTGACACTTCACATA
The DNA here is from genome assembly GCA_023531295.1 of Papaver armeniacum. Classification (NCBI taxonomy): domain Eukaryota; kingdom Viridiplantae; phylum Streptophyta; class Magnoliopsida; order Ranunculales; family Papaveraceae; genus Papaver; species Papaver armeniacum. The sequence continues at coordinate 63,252 of JAJJWW010009631.1, read as the reverse complement.
CATATTACAAAGAAGCTCCAGAACTTCGCCAAAAGAATAGAGGCAAGTACGTACTTTTCAAGAAAAGTATTCTTTCGCTTGTTCCTTCGCCAATTAAAATCAAGGATTATTACAACAATGAATTTTTCCTTAAAATCGCTCTTCAAGCAATATGCAAGGAAAAAGAGGCAAGATGTAGGACCATAATATCGCAATGTACAAGGTTCGCGGGATTAATAAACGACGGCGTCGCGAGGGAGTCGCAGAGAGTTAAGATAAACGACGCGATGAATAACGACCAACAAAACAAATGGAAGACATGAAACACGGCGAAGGCTAAGAAGTGTCGCGAGAATAAATATTTGTACATTTGCGACACTTCGCGAGACATTCCCGAAAATAAAGGATAGCTTAGCTGTCAGTCACTATGTATTACCCTATATAAAGGGCTAAGTGAATCTGTTGTAAGGGAGAGAGCTTTTTGAATTGTGAAGCAAGTCATTAGGAGAGAGAAAGTTTAAGAGCGCTTTAATTCCCAAGTGTGATTCTATTGTACTGTGTAAACATTTCATGGAATCAATTAATAAATATTCTTGATCACATATCTTTTAATGGATTAGTCAAGCAAAATCGAGTGAGGGGTGTAGTGTGGGATTTCCTGCTACTACACTGACCAACTGTGTTACCCCTGCCTCTGCGAAATAATCACCTACTTTCTTCTTGCGAAATACTCTTACGAAAAATCCATGCGAAAAATACACGTTCGTTGGGATTTGAACTCGCGACCATGAACTCATTAACTTCGCAGGTGACCAATAGTTCCCACTTCTCTGCTTGTCAATTCGCAATGTAGCTTTATCATTTTGTTCATCTTAGTTTAAAAATATTAAAAAAATTATATGGTTGCAAAATCAAACTCATGACCTCCAGCTTATACTTTACCGCCTTGACCATCTGCACCAGCTTTGTTTTGTGTGGCATAATGGAACAACGGCTTTGTTTATTGATAACTTCATCTCTTTGTTACTCAAAATTCGCGAAAAAATACACTCTATGCGAGATTCGAACCCGCGTCTTCAAACCCATTCTCTTTGCTTGTTACCAACTGTGCTATCCCCTGTTTGAGAAGATACGCATGTAGCCACCTCTTATTCTTTTCTCCTCTCTAGGCTGTAGAAAAAATGTGAAAAAATATGATGCAAGGCGAGAATCGATTTTGCGACATCAAGCTTCTTCTTTTCGCTGGTGACCATCTGTGCGAACAACTATTTGTATTTGTGTTGGTGTGGTAAGCTTCGAGAACTTATTCTTATTTAATCCTCTTTATAAAAAAGAAGAAAATTATGTTCGCAGGCTAATTCGAACTTGCGACCTCTTTGTTGTTCATTCAGCCTTGAACCATCTTTGCGAATTTAAATGTGCGTGATAGAAATTGCAGCGTCTGCCTCTTCTCTCTTCTTCGTCCTTCCTTTGTTTCTTCACGAATTGCCTCTTGTTTTCTCCTGAACATGGAAATCTTCAACTAAAACTTCCATTTTTTCCTTAAATTTCACCACAACAACTAATCTTTTCTCTCGCTCTTTTCATGTCTTTGAATTATTGATGATGTCTGCTCCCTGAAAATGTGATTTCTTCCATAAAATTTCCATTTTTGAACCTAAACTTTATATATCTAAACAAAAAGTATGAACAGTAACTAATTTTCATGGAAATTTCTTGATCCAATCAAGTTACAGGAGGGACAAAATCCATTACTCTCTCCCTGTTTCTAGCGCCAAAAATGTAGTTGCAGGAAATCCCACAACACACCCCTCATCATATCTTGATAATAATTTCTAGATCTAAATCTTATTAATCACCTAAATTTCAAATATAAGTACTAGAAATATAAATTGACACAAGGATTTTTTACACGGTTCGATCAATGTGATCTACATCCATGGTTCTTCACTATGATTGTTGAAATTACATAGATATTATATTTAGAATCTCCATTAATGGATATTTTGTAGAGCTCTAGATCTAGTTTTTGGGGAAGAAGATGATAAAGAAAATAAAGTCTCTCTCTCAAAAATATCTCTCTCTTCCTAAAATTCTCCCTCCTTTACAAAGATGTGTCTCCTCTCTAAAAATGTGTATCCTCCCCTTTTCTCTCTCCTGCTCTCCTCTTTATATAGGTGTTTACATAGTGGATGACAGCTCATGTACAACTAATATTTCCCTTAATTTCGGATTTACCTTGCGACATTTCGCAGGTCTACAAATGTTAGCCTTCGCAATTCTTTTTGACTCTTCGCAGAATCGTCACACCTTTCTCATATTTAAGCTAATGTCATTTGTTGCGTCGTTTCTAATATTTCTTCTGCGATATTATCATGTTGTGTCGTTAATAATTCGCAAGTGAAGGTTGCTGCGATATTCTGCTCCTACAGGTCCCACACCTTGTAATATATTATTTTATTAATTATTTCCATCATCTCATGGAAATTCCTTAATTTTATGAAACTCCTCAGTTTCATGATATTTCCTTCACATCAAGGAAATTACATAAAATTAGGAAAGGTGTCACGGGACCGTGGTCACTAGCTGGCCGGCCATGCCCTAGCCGTGACCGGTCCTACACTTTGTAAATCCTTATTTTATTATTATTTCCACCATCTTATGGAAATTCCCCAGTCTCAGTAAAATCCCTGATTTTTTTTTCAAATTTTCTCAAATGATTGCTCAAACGCACATCAGAAAATATCAAAATTCTCAAGACTGAGGCACGAGCATTTTGGCGACGCGAGCATATTACCTTGACCGACCAAGTTTGGCTCTTTGGATTGCAAGGAGCCGCTCCCACGCATTTTCACAATTTGACCTAATTTGCACAATTGCACGTATTAGGTCCAGAATTCTTCCAAACAATTTGGAAATTCATGGAATGATTGTCAGTCGATCCCGTGACCAACCAGGGCCTGTTTCATGACCCCTTGGTTGGTCCCTCATCTCTTCATAATTAATTAGGTTTTATCACCTAAGGCTCAGACGAGCATTATTCTAATAAATGATTAAACCAGCATTTAATCATCCTTTCATCAACAAATCAACAAGTCTTCAAGAGACCTTGGTATTTGCTCACTCGAGCATCTGGGCGCTATATGGTCGACTCATCATCCCATGTAGCCGGTCCCTCCTTCACTCCGTGGTTGATTTTCAATAAACCATCAATTGATCAAATTAGGGTTTCATGTCCAAGGTTCATAATTCCATATTCAAACGCTAATAATTTTACGATCCCATGATCAACATTTTATTAATTATACTCGACTCAATTGCTAGTATTTTAAAATATTAATTTATTTGGTCATGCTACCAGTTATTCATTAAACGAGCAACATTTGCTCAGATGAGCAATATTTGCTCAGACTAAGGAATATTATTCAACAATCCATCGAATGAGCAATATTTGCTCACCTCGACTATCAACATTTACGTGAGGATCATACCTCTGTCTCAACAGACACGTTCAATTCATGAGACTCAGAACATTTACAAATCATGTTCGACTTAGCAATACAAGGACTCATCGTCCCATGAAGTCAGCAACTGACTAACTAAATACGCGTCTACCTTGTAGACTCCACAACCACGAGACATCAATCGTGTTACATGGGGGATATTAACTAAAGTTTTGGTCTGGCGCTCTACGGCACGTATGTTCATACACACGATGAGAATGTGAGCAAGTCGTGCAATCAGTTGGAGGAGTTAGCAAAGTACTGGATGGAAAATCAACCAAGTCTCCACACGATGAACAACTGGTTTTAACACGATTTCCACTTCCCCACTCTTTGACTCCAGCAACTGTCACACTTCATGGGATCAAGGTGTTTACAATTCTAGCAATATAAATAGGTCTCTAAATCATGATTGAAAACAAGACAATCTTTCGTCAAACAGACAACACGAGATTAACATCTCAACGTCTGAGCAATTACTCTCAACAGAGCAAATTCAATCAATCAGAGCTTATCTTATTTCTTCACGCAGAATACACAACACACCTACAATCTTCGATCACCATTGATCTCACACATTCCTCAGCTTCCCTCCTACAGATCGACCCATCCTCTCTTGTGACCGAATTGACTCTGAAACGGCCATTATCTTGGTTTAGGTCGGAGTCATACAGATTGATCTCTCGAATTCAAATCACTCCCTTCTTGCAGTGCATCTGTGTGAGGTTAGACAGTTCACTCGGTTCAAGGAGTTTCCTCCGCACTGTCGTCTCCTCAATTCTGTGAAAACCAGCAACTCGTTTTGCCCAATCTACAATCATGTTGGCTCAATAATAGTTAACCGAAGTTAGCCATATGATAACTCTCATATCAACCATATTCATCTTAACCATAACTAGTTCAAATGACTCAAATGAAACTAGTTAAAGAGTCGTTCAATTTCTATATTCTCATAGAAGTATACAAGAACACAATCGAAACAAAATCGGTTTGATTCACTCGAATCAATTCATGAACATTATAGCCACGGTTTGCAAAGATTGCATTCCTTATAATATAAATGTTTAAGTTCATGTATACAACCGATTTTAGAAAGTAACCCACTCAAGTACGCAAACGTGTACGCATACTTGAGTAGCCGGACTAAGTTTGGTTACGCCAAGATGCGTAATGTGGTGCGCATACTACAACACTCTTCCAAACTCCAGTAGAAAAACTCGGACATGAGCTTTCAGTCAGTATGCGTACATGTACGCATACTTGCCCAGACATCAACAACCACCAGTACGCGTACGGGTATGCATACTTCAGGCTCCCGGTTTTGGACTTGCACACTAATGTGATTAACACATTATGTTTATATCCAAACATGGTTACTTGATTCTAAATTTTTTATTTCAATCATTGAAACTTTCTTAGAGGATGACAATAGTTGTTTGCACAATACTATTAGCATCAAAGCAATTTTCAAGTTATTGAAATTATCATAATGAAACATTCCAAGATTACACCAAATGATTGTATCACACAAACCATGTAAGATGTTACTCAGCAATTTTCATATGATCATATTCGGACTTTCGTCACGAATGTAAGATGAACTTGGTCAAGCAAAAGCTTGCCAGCACATATTCCTAGAAATATACAAGCGAGTTAAACTCAGTTTGAAATCTCAAATGTGTATAATAGAAAACTATATCGTAACACGACTTATGTCTCAATATAGGAGATATAGTAGAAATAGACTTTCCAAGTGATAAATGAGTTTCAGTCTCTACATACCTTTTGTCGATGAAGTTCCACAAGATCCCCTTAGTAGTTCTTCGTCTTCAAATGATGAACGTCGTAAAGTCTAATGCTCAACTACACAATCTATGTCCTAGTCCGAGACATCTAAATAGGCTAGAAATCAAGACTTATAGTTTTGATCACTAACATTGACAAACATGCTTGAGATAGCAACACATGCAAGTTCGACCGAGCAATGCTCTAACAATAACAATGAGAAAACAATAGCTCTCAATCATTGTTATACAGTGTCATAATATTATTACACAACATCAAAGTTCAATTGTATCATAACTTCGTCAACAATACTATGGTGATTTGTATCACTCCCCCTTAGTCAATACTTCATCTCACATGAAAACCACTCCTCCTTAGATAATGATCCAGAAACCATATGTATTTGTAGTGTGAACTACACATTAATTCTCCACCTTTTTGTCAATAAAATTGGAAAAGGTACGAAAACTAATGGGATCCTAATGAAATTTCCATAGAGACACTTCATGAACAAAAGAAAGCACATATCAACCTTTTTAGATGCAATCGTATAGCCGAAACTAAATGCATTCATGAAGGAGTTTATAAAGATACAAGATAACCCCTATAATATTCCACAGCCACACTCCCCACAAAGATTTGGCAATTAAGCACAAGTTCAATTAAGAACTCTCCCCCATCAAATGTCATTCCCGAAAGAACAACAAAAGCGACGTTACTTTCACAAGAAAAGAAGGATTTCTTTGGACATTAACAAATCACATGAAACATGAATTTGTATCCAAAAAATCTCAATTAAATTAACCACAAGAGAACCTGTGAATACAGAAATGCTCACATAAGAGAACTTACGGATCCTCACAGTATTTACATAAAAAATATGGATCAGGGAAGATCAATACTGCGAAATAAACAAAGATTCATTCTATTTCTCATCACCATTTGCACAATGACATATAATAGACTTTATCTTTGTAAACAAAATCTCATCCTATCTTCCATCAATATTTTCATAATGACATAATAGGGCTTATCTTTTGTTTGTCAAAAGTTCATTCAATCTTTTATCAATACTTGCATATCAACATATGAAAGACTTAACTTTTGACCACGTAAAGGACAATCATAGTTCACGGATGCAAACACACATATGCCATAACAAGTTGCAATATATGAAACCATAAAAATTAATACTACAAAATCATCTTCCAAATAAACTTTAGAATTCAAATAAATAAATCTAAAAACATTGCAAGATGAAAACGTTGGAACTAGCTATGTGTAATCACAATAATGGCTATTCAAAACCTTAGTCATCCTTCTTAAAAACACAAGAATAAATTCTCATAAGAAGTTTCCTAGATATTATAGAGATTTCTCAGAGCATCTATTGAGAATTCCTTCTCATTATTGAAAAACCCATTGATTATGGGATCGTTCAATTCCTCTAAATCTTCAGAAATATAAGCCAACTCACTAAGTTCTCTTTTAGCTCACGCAAGGTGTTCTTTGTCAGAGACAACATTTGTTCATAGTGAGTTATCTTTTCTAAAGAGGAAACGATTTGAGATTTTAAATCATTTCTTTTGTTGATGAAATCTTTCACCATACCTCTAAAGTTATTATCAAAATGACAAACTGACAAGAGGCATTTAGAGGAAGAACATTCTCCATCATTTGTAAATCTCTCTTTCTTCATCCTTGAGGAAGTGATTCATTCACACAGATACACATTAACTGCTTTGACTGCATCCCTTTTTGTGGTACCTCTAGTTATAGGAGCAATGAAACTGTATCTTTCAAGGAGAAAAGAGATGAAGAACTTTGATTACAAATGATTATAAATAGACTTATGGACACCCAAACCCTAGAAGAACTTTGAACAAGTCTTTCATGGTTTATTGTCCATTATCTAAAACATTAGGAGAATATTTTCTTAACAAAAATAAGAAAAAAAAATATAAATACAAAACTTGAGCCACCTTGATGCAAAACTCATTTTCTCAAGTTAAAGATGAGGATGCGAACATCACTGGTATTAGACAGTAACGAAGTGAGCCGAATGCTCACCTCTTTTACAACCTAGTGGCTTATCAAGGTTTGTTGTATAAACATATTTCTTACCTCGTCTGAATTTGGAATTACTGGATTTTTTAGGAAAACTATGTTGATTATCAAATGCCAGATTCATAATTTGCATGTTCTCTTGAAGTTTGGCAATCTTTTTTTTGTTCCTCTTGAATCTCCAACACATACGTTGAACATGATTTTCATTTCCACAAAACGAACAAACCAATAAAGATTTTTTGTTCTGTTGAATTTCCTCCTGTTTATCACAACATTCAAAATACATTGTTCGAGCATTTTTCGGAACAAGAGAGTTGTTTGTGTTTACAGTTTTGCTTTTAAACCCCAAACCATTTGTGTTCCCAAGGACTTCTGACCGAATAACATTGCTGAGATTTTGTCAGAACTTCCGTATAACCTTTGCATGTCATTCTTAAGTATATTAATCTCATTTTCCTACACGGTTCTGGTGAATTCATCATTAAGATAATCTATCTCAAGATTTTTCTCCTGGAGCGATGATTCAAGTTTCTTCAATTAAGCCTTTAGTTGAAGATTTTCTTTGTGAATATCTCTAGTTTTATTCAAGAATTCACAAATCTCTGTGTCAGACTCAAGTTCTGAGTCAGAAATTGAGTATGTGGAGGTTTCTACTACAAGAGCTGAAAGTTCATTGCACCCATCAGAAGTATCCAAGATTTTGACACCCATGGAAAATTTTTCTTGTATTGAATCATCTGAAGCATTAACTAGAGAGAGACGTTTATCACGTCTTTTGCTTCTCTTCACAAAATCTTTGATCTTTTCTGTTATCAGTGATTTATCAAAATCAACATGAATGGTAAAACATTCATCAACCCAAGACAAGTTAGAAGATTCACTTGTGTTATTTCCAGCATTGAACGCAGATGTCCTGACTGTGTTCTGATCAAGATCAAGAATTTTTAACTTTCCAGTTAGAGTATTTCTGGAAAGCTCATCAAGGATATTTCCTTCAACGATGGCATGCTTCTTAGAATCGTATCTGGATGGCAAAAATCTGAGAATCTTCATCACAATGTCCTTTTCAGGAATAGTCTTAGCCAATGCAAAGGATGCATTAACAATTTCAGACACTTTGTGATTAAACTCATCAAATGATTCTTCATCTGCGATACGAAGGTTTTCCCAATCAGAATTTAGGTTTTGAAGCCTAACTTATTTTTCACAAGTATTCCCTTCAAATATGGTTTCTAAGATATCCCAGGCTTCTTTAGACTTCGTGCAAGCAGTTACATAATGCTGAAGATCTGGGGTAGCATTTAAGCCATCAGAATTTTATGTTGCAGCAAGGATTTCTTCTGGACTATATCTACCAATATCCTTAGGTATAAATACATCGCCTTCTGTATTAACCGGAGGATCATAGCCATTAACAACACGTACCCATGTTTGAAAATCACGAGCTTGAAGAAAAGCACGCATAACGATTTTCCACCACAAGTAGTTTGAGACATCGAAGACTGGTGGTACGTTTATGGAGATAGAATTTCTGTCCATAGAGTCATATCGCTACAAACACACACTTATGAGGTCTCTAAACGTGTTTGCCTAATCTGATACCAATTGAAAAAGCGGGGATCTAACAACCACACCCAATATTTCGCTTAGCAATCTGTATGGACTAATTCCAATATAATTTCAAGAGCATTAACTAGACAGTCTGACTCAATATTAATAAAAGTATATCAAAGAGTTATATCTCAATCTCTCAATTCAATCCGCAATCAAACAAATAATAATTTGCGAGCCCGATTGAATATAAGAGAGATAACTTGAACAGTACCAAAGACCAATGTTCAAGGATCAATCAATTTAAATCAACAACCAAAGGTTGGATTTACCAATTGATCGATTCAACGCACAACCTATGATATTTCAATTATATAACAAAATATAATGCGAAAAGAAATAACACGTATACACGAAGTTTTGTTAACGAGGAAACCGCAAATGCGAGAAAAACCCGGGACCTAGTCCAGTTGAACACCACACTTGTATTAAGCCGCTACATACATTATCCTACTACAAACTAACTTCGGTCTGGACTTTAGTTGAACCCCAATCAATCTCACAATGATTCAAGGTACATTTGCGCTCCTTACATCTCTGATCCCAGCAGGATACCATGCACTTAATTCCCTTAGCTGATCTCACCCGCAACTAAGATTTTCTACGACCCAAAGTCGAAGACTGTAATAAACAAATATGTCTCACAAAAAAAAGTCTACAGGAATAGATAAATCTGTCTCCCACAGAAATACCGGGAGTTTTGTTTTGTCTTTTGATAAATCAAGGTGAACAAGAACGTTCAAAAGATATGTAGTGAATAACAATACCAATAATGCACAGAGATTTCCTTTTCGATTCACAAAAAAAGTTCATGAATTTACTTCCTTAAAACACATGTAAAACATTGTTTCTTAGGATGAAATCCTCACCTCATACCCATACATAATCACATAGCATTCAAACGATTATGTCGATGTCTTATCTACAAAGTTTAATAGTTAAGCAATAAACCTCGTATTGTATTCCTTAATACTATGTTTATCTAGAGTTCAATCATGCTTCGCAGTTATGTTTTCAATATGCATAACTTGAAAGATACGTTAGGGAATAAAACAATTCAAGTCAAATATCACTAACCTCAAGTGGAAGGATGAAGTTGTCGTTGTAAGTCCTTGCTTCTTCACTTCTTCAAGTCATCGCAATACTTGTAATGTCTCATATCCTAATACTTTCAATCTAACCTATACGAAGTTGACTCTAGTACATAATCAAGCGACTCTTTAAATGAGTTTTGATTTACGAAAATATGACAACCAAACTTAACATACCAACGCTTGGTGGGTTCAACCGAGCTATGCTCTAATGTATATAGTTTTCTATTATACACATTTGAGATTTTCAGTTACTAGATTTTATTCCCATAATCTACACATAAATGCCTTGATTTTTCTTCTTTCATCACTCAAGATTTGGCACACGTGGTGAGGAAGAATTCTAATACCGATCAGTTGGTATTAGTGTGATATTTTCTCTCATTATGGAATTTTGAACAACCAGAGTGTTCTTGATCTAGTATAGCATGAAAATATCTCCTTTTGTTACCTCGAACTAACGAAGTATCTTGAGATTGACTGGGGTTGCTTATGCAACTTTTAGCAATTCTGTTTTTGAGACAATTTTTGCATCTTATCTTAATTTTCCCTTTACCATTATATGATTTAATAACATCGGAAGACATATCCATTCTTCAAATGGTTAAATCATTAACGGAGGAGGAAAGAATAAGATTGACAACTAATGCAATATTAATTGTTTCCTCTTCTTCAGAATTATATGAATCGAAGAGGTCTCTTCTAGAGTTACAGCCAGAGCCTTGCTTCCAGTGTATTTCTTAAGATTGGGATAATCTTTAGCAATATGACCAAACCCTTTACACTTGAAGCACTGAGGATGATAATCATCATCTTCTTCATGATCCTTTTTGACAGGAACACGATCATGTGGACGAGAAGATCGATGAGTATCATTTATGAATCTCTTATTTCTTTTCTTTAAGAGATCTCGAAACTGTCTAGTAATCAATGATAATGATTGTTCAATTTCATCATCATAATTTTATGCAATCTGTTCTTCTGAATCATCCATGTGTCTATTTCTCCCCATTGGAGCTTTGGAATCTTTGCAGCTTTAAAAGCAATTCCTTTTGATTGAATAGATCGTGATTCATGATCAAAGATCTTTAACTTTCCAAGAGTATGCTTCGTGATAACGTTGAAATATCATTTGCTTCTATGATTACATGCTTCTTAGAATCGTATCTAGATGGCTACGATCCGAGAATTTTGCATACTATATCCTTTTTCGAAATAGTCTTTCCAAGAGAGAAAAAAGCATTAAATATCTCAGAGAGATTAATATGAAACTCTTCAAAAGTGCCATTTTCATCCATTCGAAGGTTTTCCTAATCGGACGTAAGAGTTTGAAGTCTAGCTTCTTTCTCTGATGTGTTTCCTTCGAATACGATCTGAAGATTATCCCAAGCTTCTTTCGAAGTTTGACATGTTGATACATGATGTTGTAGATCACATCTTACATCATGTATTATAGCATTCAAACCATCTAAATTCTGCTTTGCAAGAGCCTTTTCTTCCATCTGAATTCAGCTTTGTAAGAGCCTTTTGTTCGTTTGAAAAATCTGCTAAGCGTTTAAACTCAGTTTCTGAATTTCTTATCTTTGGACGAATATAACCATCGACGACTAATAACCATGTATTAAAGTCTCTTGATTGAAGAAAAGATCTCATAGCATATTCTACCATAGATAGTTTGTTCTGTCAAATCTTGGTTGTACGTTAATTGAAGTCGATTCATGAGAACTCGAGTTCATTCTTATAAGTTGGATCGCACCAAGCACAGATTGTTAGATGTTTTCGTGTTTGCCTGCTCTGATACCAGTTGAAAAGAAGAGGGTACCCAAATATACCTCAATCTAAAACTTTTCCACCTATAAGTCTTTCTCCAAAAGTGATTGTCTATGGACAGAGTCGAGACAATATAACTAATCGGTTCACACTTCGTGTGATCGTCTATGGATACGAGATCGAGACAATACAATAACGAAGTATCTTTACTTGATAATAGGTTCGGACTTAACCAAACACAATATGATTGCTATCAAGTAAATAGGAATTAACGTTTATGTATTTTACTTCTATATAATAAAACAATTATAATTGCGGAAATAGAAAAGTAAAAGACACAACAAGATTTTGTTAACGAGGAAACCGCAAATGCAGAAAAACCTCGGGACCTTGTCCAGAATTGAATACTCTAAGGATTAAGACGCTATACTAAATCTAAACCAACTTCGTATAGTTGAGACCAAGCAACTAAACCTATAGTTCACCTAGTTCCGTCTGTATCCATGCGCCTCCAACTTGCAGTAAGTCACGCACTTGGAAAACTTCCTTTGGTTCGTATTCAAACAGTAAAGGAACAACAAATCTGTTCGGTAACAACTCTTTTCAAACAACGTGATATGAGTTTGACAAAAGGCTCTTCCATATATCCCAATAAACTCCTTTGTCGGGTTTCAAGATCTATCAATCAACAACTACCAAGTAATCGTTTAGAGATTTTGCAATCAATACTCTTAATCACAAAGAAACGTATTGATGTCGATCTACACAAATAATCAATCAAATCTACCACAAGGAAAAACCGATTATAGTTGGATCCCTTTCTAGCCGAAACAATTCTTGTGCACACCAAAGATTATGAACCCAAATCAGAAATCTTCTTCATCTTCAAATCTTATTAGATCTTCGATAAACACCTGCACACAATCAACTTGAATCTCTTGTAATAAATCACACACAGAGCGGAGTCTGTTAACGTTGGATTATCACAAGACGTATTTAGATCTACAAACAGTCAAAAAAGATCCCCGTCGAAACTTCGATCTAGTTGGAGTGAATCTTATACCAGAAGAGAATATTCTCAAGCATAAACAAACTAGGTGCAATCAAAGTTCAACAACCGTTAGTCAATCAAATCAATCGAAAACTAATAATAAACTGCAATTATAAAGTTTCCCACTAACGGTATTCGTAGAGCTTCCCAATCCCAAAAAAGTCTTTAAAATGAGCGGTCGTAAGAGATTTATCCTAGTTACTTTCCTCTCCGAATAAACGGTTCCAACAGTAACAACACAACGAGGTAGTCTAGCTGGCTCTGAGGATTAGTTTGCTCGAAATGCAAACTTTAATATTTATAGACTAAGGAAGTTTGAACACCAAGGAATTTTGATACGTATTGATCTCTGTACCTTGGTGACTACTAGTATAGAGGCGGAATTCAGAATAATAATAGACGAAAAGTAGAAAACAGAACACACTAGAAATCAGATTCGAAGAAAATATCTTCTCTAGATTATGAACAAGAAAATTATTACTATTCTCTCTTTGTTACGCTCACAATCTCTCTAGGTAAATAACCTTAAAATATTTCCTAAGCTTGCTTTCACAATAATTAATATTGCCTCACAAACTTCTCTCTGATCTAGGTATGTCTGTATTACAAACCACACTCTAGATGTCTTAGCTATGAGCTAAACATCTCTATTTATATTTTTAAAGGTTTCCAAAACCTCTTAGGAATCTATTTCCTAATCTAAGAATCATACCTTTTCTAGGTATATTTCTTTATCTAGGAATAATTCCTTTTCTAGAAAGAATTCCTTGTCTAGGTATATTTCCTTATCTAGGAATATTACCTTATCTAAGAAATAATCCTTTTCAAGGTATATTTCCTTATCTATAAATATTACCTTGTCTAGGAAATATTTCCTTATCTAAGAATACTGCCTAAAAGATCAGTATTCCTTCCCAAATTACATTTCTATCCTCAATCAGTCTTGAGGATCACTAGTTCCCTGAGAGAGGACGATACACATGTATCATGCGCCCACACTCAAGAACTTGAACTCCTGTGAAAGTTAGATTTGGAGGTTAGGGAACCCGAGAGTTCCTTTCTCCATGATGAACCATATCTCCTCATTGAATTTGACTTCGACTTCCAATTAGAAAAGCGTCCTTATCTTCTTGTCTTCTCTTAGTCTCTCTTCGCTCCGTAATGCAATCATCCTCTTTGAGTGGTTCTTCTCTATCGAACCACAAGTCGTCCACATGTATCAAGATCATCTTGTCATCTCCATCATCATCTCGTAACGATAGATCAAACAACTTTTATTGTTCGGCATTAATAACCGAGCAAATTCCTAGATTAGGTGGTAAATCAAGACTAAAGACATTGTTACTGATCTTACCGAAAATACGAAACGATCCACGTCTCAATGGCTTCAACTTATTACCTTCGTCATACGAACGTTCCTTATCTAACTTCAACCATACCATGGTCATCTTGTTCTTCTAACGTTTTTTAGCTTCTCGAGTAACTCACCAAGTTGTTTGTAGAGAGATCTAGTGAAGACCATAAACCACAGGAATCTTCCCTAAAAGAAACGAACTTGCTCTGATACCAACTTGATATGTATTGATCTTTCTACCTTGGTGACTACTATTATAGAGGCTTTAATTCGAGAATAATAATGGGGGACGAAAACTAGAAAATGCAGAACACACTAGAAACCAGATTCGAAAAAAATATCTTCTCTAGATTATGAAAAAGAAAACTATTACAATTCTCTCTTTGTTACGCTCACAATCTCTCTAGGTAAATAACCTTAAAATATTTCCTAAGCTTGCTTTTACAATAATTAATATTGCCTCACAAACTTCTCTCTGATATAGGTATGTCTGTATTACAAACCACACTCTAGATGTCTTAGCTATGAGCTAAACATCTCTATTTATAGTTTTAAAGGTTTCCAAAACCTCTTAGGAATCTATTTCCTAATCTAAGAATAATACCTTTTCTAGGTATATTTCTTTATCTAGGAATAATTCCTTTTCTAGAAAGAATTCCTTGTCTAGGTATATTTCCTTATCTTGGAATATTACCTTATCTAAGAAATAATCATTTTCTAGGTATATTTCCTTATCTATAAATATTACAATGTCTAGGAAATATTTCCTTATCTAAGAATACTGCCTAAAAGATCAGTATTCCTTTCCAAATTACATTTCTATCCTCAATCAGTCTTGAGGATCACTAGGTCCCGGAGAGAGGAAGATACACATGTATCAAATTTCCAAAATTGAAAATATTCTCAAGATATGCAATATATTTCCAATTTCGGTTTCCATAATTACTGGAAATGCTTTTTCCAAATAATGACCGAAATCTCAGTAGAAAATATTCAATTAGTAAATGCATATTACCAATTTTAACTTTCTAAGGATATTCATTTAATCTCTAGAAATTAAAATCATGTAAAGCTAAAAACCTTAATTAAAAGATTCTCAATTTATTTCGAGCCGGGATTCTCCTTTAGCTATTAAGGAATATCTTTGAACAATAAAAGATAAGTGTTACTGCACATGTTCAAAGTATGTCAACATATTAACTTTGTAAATCCTTTTTCATATTTGCAATCTTGGAACCGATTTGCCACACTTTCAAACAAGTTTAGAATTGGTTCATCTGACTTCCAAGAACTACATGATTGATCAAGAACACTCAATCACCAATCATGGGTTTCACGGTTCTACCAAAACAAGTTTCGGTTCTACCTTAATGTGGGTACTAGAATTAGTCACTCTATCATTCCAAAATTCGGTTGATTAGGTACTAGGATCGGTTCCCACATATATATGGTATCTAACTTGTATTAGGTGCACATGTCCATAGAATCAGTTCCCAATAACTAGAAACATGTTGCACATGTTCATAGGATCGGTTCCCAATAACTAGAAACTTTCTGCACCTCTTACAAGGATCGATTCCCCTTTTTTGATCGGTTAAACCTCTTCATAGGATCGGTTCCCCAATGTCTAGAGTTGGTCATACCAATTACAACAAATCGATCATACCATCTCAAGTGATTACTTAAGATCAGTTTCACTAATTAAAGTCATACCAATACAAAAGTCATCCCTTGTGAATAGTTTTACCAAGAACATAAACAAGTCATGAGCGGTTATACTAATCACACATATTGGTAATCCAGAGATTTGCAATGAATAACAAATACCAATAAGCCTAGCGATTTCCCTTTCGATTCAAAAAACAAATTTATGAACTTACTTCCTTTAAACAAATGTAAAACATTGTTTCCTAGGATGAAATATTCACCTTTACACCCATACACATAATCACAATAACATTCATACGATTATGTCGATGTCTTATATACGAAGTCCAAAAGATAAGCGTTATACTTCGTATTGTATTCCTTAATACTTTGCCTAACTAGAGTATAATCATTCATAGCTTCGCAGTTATGTTTTCAATATGCACGACTTGAAAGATACGTTAGGGAATGAAATAGTTCAAGTCAAATATTACTAACCTCAAGAGGAAGGATGATGTCGTCGTTGTATCTCCTTACTTCTTCACATTCTTGAAGTCTTCACGTAATACTTGTAATTTCTCATATCCTAATACTTTCAAGATAGCCTATATGAAGTTGACTCTAGCATATAATCAAGCGACTCTTTAAATGAGTTTTAGTTCACTAAAATATGACAACCAAACTTGACATACCAACGCTTGGTGGGTTCAACCGAGCTATGCTCTAACAGTTTCTATGCGGCACAAGTATTAATCATAGCCCATCCTCCAAGTCGAACTTACCCAATTCTGATCATCGTAGTCATAACCCATCCTCCAAGTCGAATTTACTCAATTCTGATCAATGTAGCTTAAAACAAAACATTTACTCATTTAATGTAAGAACCATTGAAAGCAAATCAACTAATTTAAAAATAAAAAGAAACAAACTCCAATTAAGTTTACTACTTCACGTTCATGGTCTACCACTTTTAGTCCCTTAAACAACCAAGTAATAAGCAAATAATTAAAACAAAACTATAATTACTTATTCAAAATACTGAAAGCGAGAGACAACATTTTTCAACATCTTTTGCTGATTGTTATATTGAAACAATCTTAATCCGAGAAAAAAAATGAAGGTAAGCAAATCAAGAAAACAAATTGTTACCTTTTTTTTTTCAAACAAATTGTTACCTGTTTTTGTTATTCCAATGACACTACAGAAAATCACTAATCAATTTGACGGAATATCAATATTTAACAAAGAAAGTTTTCTCCTTTGTTATACATTTCCACCTAAACTGCATTTTTTTTTGTCTCCAAGCTGTTTACCAATCCAATCAATGAAAAATATAAAGTAAGATTAATCAGGACTACGATCTTGAATTTAATGGGTATAAATGATTTTTGCTATCAAATATGAATTGAATACATGGGAATCTGTAACGGTGTTACCATTAAAATTGAATATTAATTCTAGAAGGGTGATATTGGGGGATCCATGGTATCATTAATACGAAGAAGAATAAGGTTTGTTTTAAAATTGTGCGATCTCATCATGACCGTCCTTTATGTGCCTAAACTTTAGTTGTTCCATCTTGACCGTCCTTATGTGTCCAAACTATAGATCACCGTCCATATGGTAAAACACCATTGTCCCTTATAACATAGATGCATTAATAATTTTGTCACTAAAATTGACAAAGGGTAGATTGTTAGAGCACTGCTCGTTCGAACTCGCAAGTGTTGCTATCTCAAGCTTGTTCGTCAAGTTAAGTTGCCAAACTATAAGTCTTGATTTCTAGTCTACTTAAAGCTATGTCTCGGATTAGGATCGAATGTGTAGTTGAGCTTTAGACTTCACGACGTTCATCGATTGAAGACGAAGAACTACTAAGGGGAGATTGTGGAAATTCATCAACAAAAGGTATATGGAGACATCTATAACTCAAAAGTATATTTATATTTTATCCCCTATTGAGACAAAAGTCGTATAAATATATAGACTTTACTTTATACACATTTGGTATTTCGAGCTGAGTTTAACTCGCTTACATATTTCTCGAAATATGTGTTGGTAAGCTTTCGCTTTAACCAAGTTCATCTTTTATTCTCGACGAGAAAGTCAAAAGATGATCATGTGAAAATCGCTTCAGTAACATCTTACATGATTTGTATGAGACAGTCATTTGACGTAGACTCGGAATATTTCGTATTGATCGTTTGATCACATGAATTTTTTTTTGAAGCTAATAGTTAGTGTGAGACGGCTATTCCCGTCTTCTAAGAATGTTTCAATGATTAAAATGGGAGTTTAGAACAATTAACAATTAATTGGATATAACATAGTATGCGTACATGTATGCTAACTGTTGCAAGTTATTCCAAGTTCAAGAACTTAGTATGCATACCGTATGCGTACTGGTTTAACATTTGAAGTCCGGGAACTTAGTATGCATACCCGTATGCGTACTGGCTCAACAATTCAAGTCCGAGAATTTAGTATGCGTACACGTTTGCATACTAGCGAATTGACCAGGTCCGGGAACTCTAGGTATGCGTACACGTCTGCATACCTGAGTGGGTTAAGTTCTAAAATCAGTTTGTTCATTGATGCGTGTCGTAACCACAACAAATTAATTAATACTTTACTACCTAATTAACAAGTAATATAGGGCAGTCAAGGTCGATCCCACGAGGAGCACGAGATTCTAGTTGTAAAAATTGTCACGAAAGGGGGGTGTAAAAAGCAAAATAAAAATAAACAAAGCAATTAAAATCGAAAGTTGAAAACAATAAGAGAGACAAGATCAAGGAATCCTTCTTCGTTCACGAAACAATGAATCAAGTTATGTTCTCTTCTACTTGTTATTAGTCACAAATTATCACCAACCGTAGGTAAAGCAGCTAGCTCGGTGCTAAACCCCCTAAATCCCTTGTATCACCGACACGGAAGTTCTCGACTACCGATTCTAATCACCAAGCCACCTAGAATTAGCTCAACCTAGATGTAACTTGGCTCATGCATTAGGTTTTGTGAATTTCTTAGGTCGATATTAGTAGTTAGACTCTTAGCTCAAGGTCTACTTGCTAACGTTGTTTCTACACACAATTGCTCCACGGAATCCCTCCGCAAGGTCTCGTGTTTGCTACTTATGTAAAGAGTCAAAGAACGATTACTTATCCCCTAACTTTCACTAGCTTTAGATTGAATTAACAAATCAATTTAGTTGGCCACCCCAAACAATCTATCAATCAATCATGAATGTCTTTAAGATCACTCCTATTAGTAAAAACAATCGATAATTATGTGAAAAACTTCAAGATAGAATTTGAAAACAAAAACTCAAATCATATGTTTAAAAACTAGGAATTCATCCTAAATCAATAAAATTAACTACTCATGTTAAGAGTTCACACAAAGAATAAGAAAAGAAAAGAATTGTGTGTGTAGAAAGGTGTGTGTAGAAGTTATAGAAAACTTCTCTATTTATAAGCTTCAATATTCTCCAAATCTTCTAAGGATTAGAATCCTTTTCCTTTTGCAATTCAATTTCCAATTCCAAGCTTTTCTCAACTCTTCCACCTTCTCTTTCCAAATTTGAGTCCAATTCTCCATCCAATTCCTAGCCCAAGTCTTCACACCCATGAGAGAAGTCCATAGAAAATTCGGAATTTTGGCTCGTCGGAAAACTGGGATTATGGCCGAATTTGGCCTGAAACGTCGCCGCCGGCCACTGAAAATTTCTCCGTCGAGAGAATATTCGACGGAATATTCCGTCCGGTCCTCAGTTAGGACTAACGGTCAAAGTGGTCGACCGTCACAACGGTTAGTCAACGGTCAAGGTAGAAGAGAGTCGGCCAAAGAGTCACCGGTGGTCGACTCTGGTCTTAGTCACTGCGAGTCACTGAAATCAACTCGGAGTCAACTAAGTCGGTTGACCCGAGTCGATCCCTGCACTGTGCCACTTGCCAGGCCATACTTGTTGCAAAGACCATCCTTGTGCATCACAACCTGCATTACCCACCATGATGGCCCCGTGTACCATTGTGCACAACCTGGATGGTCAGTATCCTGCTCTTCATTTGATCCATTGCAAAATCCCCATCAAAACCTCGTTTTTGCCGCCATTAGTTCTCAATTCTACGGCTCAATTCTTAATTCAATTACCTTCGGTGTCTGCTGACTCAAACTTCGATTAAAGCACACAACCTTTCTAACCACTCAAACCTCGTATCCAAACTCATATGTAACCACGACTGCTCTCCGTCACATCTTCGCAATATTTCAGTTCCACAACATCACCTCTACCTGCAACTTATCACTTTCACAAGTGCCGGCTCCCCGCAGCTTGCACTACTCAAAGAACCTCCAAGGCAACGGCTCACTCTTGATTATCTTCACCGCCTCCTCCATCACCAACTTCATTCCCTTGTTTCCTCAACTCAACTCAGTTATTTCCTGTGACAATCACCACCATTCTCAAACCAAGTTTACAGCTGCCTGCTTGTTTCATCTCTCTCACTCTGCTGTTCAACTCCATCTCTGCCTCTGCCTCATCAACCCATGACAATGGCAGAAACACCACCAAGCTGTTAAACTTCATTCTAATCACGACCCAAGCAGCAGAACCATCTCCATTGTCTTCTCTTTGTTTCACCAAAACATCCAGCAACTCGAGCTCCACTTCTCAGTCTCTCGACATCAATCAGCGGCACCATTTCTTTTGAGATCTTGAATCCCTTTCTCAGTTCTCCAATCCACAAACCCATTTCTCTGCTAAACCAAGCAAACCCTAGAGATTCGGAGGAAAACCCATCCGATATTTCTTTATTTCATACTCAACAACAGCAGCTTCTTCATTTGCAGAGCGGCCATTAATCACTCGAATCATCATCTCGACCCATCGATACTTCTCTTAATTTTAGCTTTGGGACAGTGACTTCAAATCTCGATTCAAAACCCATTAATTCTTCTTAGTCCCTGATTTGAATCTCTGTATCAATAAATCATCTCCAATTTCTCTCTGTGCTCTTGCTCGATCTGAATTTCTCGATCTCTCTGATTCATCTCAACTGATTTTATTGTTTCAGGTGCCTGCTCGTTCTAATTTTCAGAGCAAATAATTGAAGAGGGGTTAAATTCTAGGGTTGTGTAATGAAAAGAGATGGAGACGCCCAACATAAGAGCCACCCCATATGGGTGCCTATATTAGGTGGTCATTTCTGATAAGGGCTAACCAAATTTCCGGCCCTTAACCTCTGTGGCTTGTCTATAGTATTCCTTGATTGGGTTGCCCCTTAACCTCAAATCTGGGCTCCATATATCAATCACTTGTGAAATGACCTTTTTGCCCTTTTGGCTCGAATTGGGTGCTTTCTTCTTCTTTTCCTCCGTGCGACTCCAAAGTAGCTACAAAACTCAAAACAAGCGTAAAATACATAATTTACAAGAAAAATAGCAAAGAAAGCATAAACTACTAGATAGTAAATACGGTGTATTCTACACCTATCAAATTCCCCCACACTTAGACTTTGCTAGTCCTCGAGCAAATCAAACTAAAAACTCACAACTTCAAAGCGTCAAGCGTCACAAGCATCAAAGAGTTATGAGGACATAGAATTTACGCATGCTAGTAATAAGAAGTTAGAAATACTAAAGAACATATTCTCATTCTTAAATGTTGAGTGAGAAATAACCACACCATAATGAGAGAATGCGTGTTTGAGAAACGATCAATAAGCATTTCGCCTCGACTTCTGCCTCACCAAATAGGATTTTATGATAATTGCACTCAAAAAGACAGCTTTTTTATGGTTCTCACATGTGTGCAGGTAGGAATGAAAAGAGAATTCCTGCAACACGTTGAATGGTGGGAAGGACAACTTCCGAAATATTTTTAAAAACCCACATCTTTTAATATTTTGAAAAACCATTTTTCTGACGATCTCTAAGAAAGGAAATCAACCATTTTTATCGAGGATGAGATTACTTGCTTACCTTCACATCCGATCGCCAATTATGATAACACCACTCTCACGGCATCCAATAGAAACGTCTTCCGCTCCTCATCTTGATCTTCATGGTCCTCGTCTTCGGTTTCAACTATTGATGAATAACCCTTGAATTTCATAAATCCTTAACAATTTGTAACTCTTGTACCTTGAATATCCTTGTCGCTTGAAACTTCCTTATATATTTTCCTTCCCCACGGCTTAAACAAAACAAATATTTCTCTTGTTTTTTCTCTTTTTTTTTTTTTTTTTTTTTTTCAAGAGAAATTAAATACAAAAAATAAACCATGGCCGTGGAAGAAGTATTTTACCGCTTGATTCTTCACAACTTGTATCGCCTTGAAATCATAAACTTCAAAAATTCTCACCTTTTGATTTTCTTCTTTTTCATGAATAAGTCTTCATACTTGAATATATAATTATGCTCATTGTATTGTAAGTCTTCAACATATATGTAAAATCCGCTCTTTGTATGTTGCTTTACTTGTATTTGAAATTTGCTCTTTTTCTTATTCCGTTGCTTGTAAACCTTAAACTTTTCCAACTTTCCTTGTAGATTTTGGTGTCGCTCCTTGTTGATGATGAATGTGTTTCTATGGATCCGTTGTTGTCGAGAGAGAGAATGGTGCTAACCGCAAATCGAACTACAAGAAGGAAGCTTTCATCCATGGACGTCACCCTCATGATTGACAAAATTAGCACTCAAGAGATCAAAGAGTAGTGCTTTTAGTGGTGGGAGGTTGGGTAGCTCACCATTCTACCCGGAATTAACTTACGGTGACACACACTCAAAAGAAGCTCTTTAGTAAATGGAAAAATTTCTGGTCGGTGCCTCACATGATATGAATACGGGTAATCTCCACTAATGATTGATCAGCAACTCTAATAACGCATTTCTCCCTGCACCAAATTCGCATCACCGGCATGATTAAATCCATTATTTAACACTCAAACAAACAAGAAATCCGAATGTAGTTCTCTAACATTTCCAAGTTCAATTATGTCGGTCAAAATCTCTATGTAAACATACCTAGAAATATGCTAGGGACTCTAAAATCTTTAAAAGTTGGAATTTTTATGTAATTTTTGTTTTAAAAACATGCTTAACCACTCCCCCACACTTAAACCTTACATTGTCCTCAATGTAATTGAATCCTCCTAGTAAAGTCAAGGTGGGAAATTTTAACATGATAAGAAATAACAAAAAGAAATAACAAAAAGCAAAAAGATAAGAAATACAAAACCGATGGGTTGCCTCCCATTAAGCGCTTGTTTTAAAGTCGACGGCCCGACTTGGCTCTTGCATGATTCATTCCCCATATACTAACAATCTGAAAATTTGAGGATCCACCCATAATACCTGTTTTGCAAACAATAACTCCATACAAATATTAGCACAAGAAAACAATAGTGATGTTATCGCTTGATAGAAATTTCCCCCACACTTATTCTCGTCCACACTCGGAAGTGTATAAAGAACATAGAATTCGGGAACTTCCATGTATTCCTTTTGGCAAACCTGCATAGTGTTAGCATCAAGTGTTTCCAATGGTGGATATTTAGAAACAAAATCATCCAAAAATACTTTCAAGCACATACATTCAAACCAATAAGAGGTAAAGGAGAAGAATCAATAGGCAAAGGGTTAGACAAACCTTTCAAAAATTCTTGTATTATAGAATCCTCTTCATCCTTAAAAAATTCAAGTGAATTACTTACCTCTTGTATATCGTGGTCCTCTATTAAACCTTGCAACCATTCTTCGTTGTTTTCTACCTTAACCATAGTCTCGGTATCATCATAATCATTAGCAAGTTCAATTGGGTCTTCCACAAAATCAATGAATGTGGTTTCATCCTCTAGTATCATCTCTTCAACATTCTCATCATCGGAATCGGGCCATTCACAAAAATGAATTTCATCGATATAGATTGTAAGATCTTCTTGTGCGGGTGTTACTTCGTTTACAACAAGAGGTAAGTCACACCCAATCTCCTCCTTTTGAATAGGTGAAGGATCGTTATTATGATCCGGAGTTGGAATAACTTCCTCATTGTCGGAACATTCATACACTTCCGCGGACTCCCATCTTTCCCTAAGAAATTTTTTCCAAGCAATAAATGCATCTTCCTCAAGCTCTTCCTTTTGAATAGGTGATTGATCATTATTAAGATCAAGGCTCGAGTAAGCTACACTATTGTCATCAAAAGTATCCAAAGGTTGGTCCTTTTTAACACAATCATCCTCATTTTCGGACTCACCATAATAAGAATCTTCATCGGTTTCATAACCTTTATCCCGACGTCGTTTAAGTTCCATATGAATGGTCCTACTAATTTCTGCGACAAGCTCTTCCGAGTCTCCATCATCTTCCAATTTGTATAATTTCTGTGCAAGTTTCCTGACGTTCACACGCTTACCACCGTTGATAGAGTTTCTAGACGACATCTCCTCTTTTGGAAAAAGTGAAGGAAAAACACGATGAAGAGGAGTATATTCCAAATTCTCTGTCTGCACATTACCGTCATAAGGTTGTTGATATGTATGAGAATATCCATAAGGTTCTGTAGGAAATTTATCATAGCCAAAATATTGGTTTTGATTGTATCCTAAGGATGGTTGGAAGTTGTCATAATGTTGAGGTTGAAAACCGTATTGATTGTTGTAATATGCTTGCTCTTGTCCACCGTACATGGAAAACCGGACTTTGAAATAAGATTCAAAAAACCAAGTTAGATACGGAATAGAATCCAACAAAGCAAGAATAAAGCAAAAAAAGAAAAATAAAAACAACTAAAATCATCCGCTGTTCCCCGGCAGCGGCGCCAAAATTTGATGCGTGTCGTAACCACAACAAATTAATTAATACTTTACTACCTAATTAACAAGTAATATAGGGCAGTCAAGGTCGATCCCACGAGGAGCAAGAGATTCTAGTTGTAAAAATTGTCACGAAAGGGGGGTGTAAAAAGCAAAATAAAAATAAACAAAGCAATTAAAATCGAAAGTTGAAAACAATAAGAGAGACAAGATCAAGGAATCCTTCTTCGTTACGAAACAATGAATCAAGTTATGTTCTCTTCTACTTGTTATTAGTCACAAATTATCACCAACCGTAGGTAAAGCAGCTAGCTCAGTGCTAAACCCCTAAATCCCTTGTATCACCGGACACGGAAGTTCTCGACTACCGGATTCTAATCACCAAGCCACCTAGAATTAGCTCAACCTAGATGTAACTTGGCTCATGCATTAGGTTTTGTGAATTTCTTAGGTCGATATTAGTAGTTAGACTCTTAGCTCAAGGTCTACTTGCTAACGTTGTTTCTACACACAATTGCTCCACGGAATCCCTCCGCAAGGTCTCGTGTTTGCTACTTATGTAAAGAGTCAAAGAACGATTACTTATCCCCCTAACTTTCACTAGCTTTAGATTGAATTAACAAATCAATTTAGTTGGCCACCCCAAACAATCTATCAATCAATCATGAATGTCTTTAAGATCACTCCTATTAGTAAAAACAATCGATAATTATGTGAAAAACTTCAAGATAGAATTTGAAAACAAAAACTCAAATCATATGTTTAAAAACTAGAATTCATCCTAAATCAATAAAATTAACTACTCATGTTAAGAGTTCACACAAAGAATAAGAAAAGAAAAGAATTGTGTGTGTGTAGAAGGTGTGTGTAGAAGTTATAGAAAACTTCTCTATTTATAAGCTTCAATATTCTCCAAATCTTCTAAGGATTAGAATCCTTTTCCTTTTGCAATTCAACTTCCAAATCCAAGCTTTTCTCAACTCTTCCACCTTCTCTTTCCAAATTTGAGTCCAATTCTCCATCCAATTCCTAGCCCAAGTCTTCACACCCATGAGAAGTCCATAGAAAATTCGGAATTTTGGCTCGTCGGAAAACCGGGATTATGGCCTAATTTGGCGGAAAACGCCGCCACCCACCAAAATTTCTCCGTCGAGAGAATATTCGACGGAATATTCCATCCTGGGTCCTCGTTAGGACTAACGGTCAAAGTGGTCGACCGTCACCAACAGTTAGTCAACAGTCAAGGTAGAAGAGAGTCGGCCAAAGAGTCACCGGTCTCGACTCTTGGCCTTAGCCGGCCGAGTCACCGAAGTCAACTCTGAGTCAACTAAGTCGATTGACCCGAAGTCGGTCTGCACTGTGCCACTTGCCGTGCCATACTTGTTGCTGACACCATCCTTGTGCATCACAAATGCATTGCCAGCCATGATGGCCCCTGTGTACCATTGTGCACAACCCATGGTTGTATCCACCGCTCTTCATTTGATCCATTGCAAAATCCCCATCAAAACCTTTTTGCACCGCCATTAGTTCTCAATTCTACAGCTCCAATTCTTAATTCAATTACCTTCAGTGTCTGCAGCTCAAACTTCAGTTAAAGCACACAACCTTTCTAACCACTGCAACCCTGTATCCAGCTCATATGTAACCACCTGACCTGCTCTGTCACATCTGCAATATTTCAGTTCCACAACATCACCTCTACCTGCAACTTATCACTTTCACAGTGCCAGCTCCCTGCAGCTTGCACTACTCAGCAACCTCCAAGGCAACAGCTCACTCTTGATTATCTTCACTGCCTCCTCCATCACCAACTTCATTCCCTTGTTTCCTCAACTCAACTCAGTTATTTCCTGTGACAATCACCACCATTCTCAAACCAAGTTTACAGCTGCCTGCTTGTTTCATCTCTCTCACTCTGCTGTTCAACTCCATCTCTGCCTCTGCCTCATCAACCCATGACAATGGCAGAAACACCACCAAGCTGTTAAACTTCATTCTAATCACGACCCAAGCAGCAGAACCATCTCCATTGTCTTCTCTTTGTTTCACCAAAACATCCAAAGAACTCGAGCTCCACTTCTCGCTCTCGACATCAATCAGTAGCACCATTTCTTTTGAGATCTTGAATCCCTTTCTCGGTTCTCAATCCACAAACCCATTTCTCTGCTAAACCAAGCAAACCCTAAGCAGATTCGGAGGAAAACCCATCGATATTTCTTTATTTCATACTCAACAACGGCGAGCTTCTTCATTTGCGGAGCGACCATTAATCACTCGAATCATCATCTCTGACCCATCTGATACTTCTCTTAATTTTAGCCTGACAGTGACTTCAAATCTCGATTCGAAACCCATTAATTCTTCTTAGTCCCTGATTTGAATCTCTGTATCAATAAATCATCTCCAATTTCTCTCTGTGCTCTTGCTCGATCTGAATTTCTCGATCTCTCTGATTCATCTCAACTGATTTTATTGTTTCAGGTGCCTGCTCGTTCTAATTTTCAGAGCAAATAATTGAAGAGGGGTTAAATTCTAGGGTTGTGTAATGAAAAGAGATGGAGACGCCCAACATAAGAGCCACCCCATATGGGTGCCTATATTAGGTGGTCATTTCTGATAAGGGCTAACCAAATTTCCAGCCCCTTAACCTCTGCTGGCTTGTCTATAGTATTCCTTCAGATTGGGTTGCCCCTTAACCTCAACTGGGCTCCATATATCAATCACTTGTGAAATGACCTTTTTGCCCTTTTGGCTCGAATTGGGTGCTTTCTTCTTCTTTTCCTCCGTGCGACTCCAAAGTAGCTACAAAACTCAAAACAAGCGTAAAATACATAATTTACAAGAAAAATAGCAAAGAAAGCATAAACTACTAGATAGTAAATACGGTGTATTCTACACCTATCATTCATGAACAAATACATTTATATAATAAGGAATGAATTCTTTTGCAAACCGTGGATATAATGTTCATGAATTAATTCGAGTGAATCAAAATCGATTTTGCTTCAATTGTGTCTTGTATACTTCTATGAGAATATAAACAATTGAACAACTCTATAACTAGTTTCATTTGAACTAGTTGTGATTAAGATGAACAAGGTTGATATGAAAGTGTTTATATGGCTAACTTCGGTTAACTATTGTTGAGCCAACTAAGTGTACATGTTTTGGTATGGTTACCCATATCTAAATATAAGTACGTTTCATTTGTGTGTAACAAGCTAAGTTCAATTTAACGGTTCAAAGATATTAGCTTGAATCTAATCAAGTTTTCATCTAACTGTGAATATTGAATGCTTTGTTACCTAGGTAACATTGATTGTAAACTCGATTTGAAGACTATATAAGGGAGAACTCTAGCAACTGGGAAACCTAATCCCCACACCTCTGTGTGATACTAGTTGAGACTAGAGTCGATTCTCTTTTAACCTAGGTTTTTCTAAAACCATTATAGGTTAATGACTTAAAGACTTCATTGGGATTTTAAAGCCAGACCCAACTATTTTCTCCGTAGTTGCATGTTCTGATCTTACTTTGTTCTATCGTATTGAGTTTTATCTTCTCTAATATTTGCTCGAGATTCAGTCTCCGTTAGGTAAGATAAAAAGTAGTCACACACATCTTCGTCTCATCGTTTGTGATTCCACAATATCTTGTTCCGCTTCCATACGGTTAAGATCATTGTGACTAGGCTGCTCTTCGGGAATATAAGTCCGGTGTATCAATTGGTTCCTGTTCACCTTTATTTATCAAAAGACGGAAAAAAAAAAACTCGTAGGTATTTCTGCGAGAGACTTATTTATCTATTCAATAGACTTTTCTGTGTGAGACAGATTTTTTTTATCAAGTCTTCGACTTTGGGTCGTAGCAACTCTTAGTTGTGGGTGAGATCAGCTAAGGGAATCAAGTGCGTATAGTCCTGCTGGGATTCATAGGCGTAAGGAACACGACTGTACCTTAATCAGTGTGAGATTGGTTAGGCTCAACTACATTCCAGTCAGAATTTAACTTGTAGTATGCTAGTGTCTGTAGCGGCTTAATACAGTGTGGTGTTGAAATCTAGACTAGGTCCCGGGGTTTTTTTTGCATTTGCGGTTTCCTCGTTAACAAAATTTCTGGTGTTTGTGTTATTCCGCATTATATTTTCTAAATAATTGAAATATCACAATTTTTGCGTAGTTTAATCAATTAGATAATCCAACCTTTGGTTGTTTGATATAAATTTATTGACACTTGAATATTGGTCTTTGGTACCGTTCAAGTTGTTTCTCATAATAATCAGGCTCGCGGATTTTATCAGTTTGATTTGCTGATTATATTGAGAAATAGAGATATAACTCTTGGATGTATTTTCCTTGATTGAGTCTGACTGTCTAGTTGGTTCTCTTGGAAATATATTGGATTTAGTCCATACAGATTGCTTAAACAAAATATTGGGTGTGGTTGCTGAACCCCGCTTTTTCAAACCAAAAAGTGAATTTTATCTTGAAACGATAATGATTTCTTTATTTTTTTAAAGAAACATCTTAAACCAAATAAATTTGGTTTTCTCTATCGATCCCAGAACGAGATATCATTATTATGGTAAATAAATAGAATACCAATAAAACGAGGAATCGCTGTATTGTTGAGGGATATTTAGCTATTTTTGGTTTTTCCTCTTGGTATAATCTCCAATATTGGAACCATTCCACTTGTAGTTGGAACACAGTGGGATACAAAAGATCAAAGGGGGCAATGGCCAAAAGTTCTTTTTGAAACAGATTCAGAAAACCTCCTTCGATTCGTTATCTCTCCGGTTGCACCTCCTTGGTATATCTCTGATATGATTGATGAAATAAAGAAGACAATGAGTCAAATCCCGCAAGCAGTTATCCAGCACAACTATAGGGAAGGAAATCAGGCAGCAAATGGCATGGAAAATCACGCGGTAGATGGAAGTCAAGCGGGAAATTTATCCTCAAAAATTTGGGACCAGGAAATCCCAAATTTCATTAATCAAATTACTCTTTTTGACTCTTTGGGTATTCCATACCCACGTGTAATTGTAACTTAGTTATTTAAATAAATGCATGCTTCAAAAAAAAAAGATCAAAGGGTGCGCACCAGACTAATTAGACTATAACATTTGTCTTTTTATAGACTATATTGATCATATTATCATTTTATTTTGATAAATAATGTGTCCATAATTTCCTTTTAAATCATTATCTCATTGGCCCTAAAGGTCACGAAATTATTGGAGATTTGTTTGCATAATTTATATGTTTTTTTTGTAACCAATTAATCCAAGGTTGATTTTTTGTTATAAACTGAAATGTGACATTCAAAGTAAAGAGAAAGAAGAAGAAGAATTCTCATTAGATGTGTCCATTACAAAGGAAGCAAGCCTCAATTTATAGGAAAACATGAGAGAATGTAGTAAAGATGGCATTAACATTAGAGGAGTTATAGACCATTACTAAAGGTATTAACCCTAAGTTATCACACTAGTTGTTGGAGTTACAAAGTAATGGAGAATGTAAAAGGACAAATAAGGAGACATGACATGGAGGACTAAGTGTGGTGTAAATCCACAAAATATTTATTTACATCACTCCCCCTTGGATGACACCACATTACTAGACATTTCCTTATTAAAACCTTGCTTGAAAACCCAAAGGGAAAAACCTAGGCGAAGAAAAAAGAGTGCAAAACGAATAGAATAGTGATTGACGTGCAAATGATGCCTCATTAAAAGCTTGACAAGGAAAACCCAATGGGAAAAACCTTGATGAAGGAAAAAGAGTACAACGCGATGAGTCTAGTAAATGCGCCTTTGATGATGGTGCTCCCAATGATAAGTACTTTAATTAAATCTTGGCTTACAAATCTATGAGACGAGACTTCCCAATTTCGATGAACAAATTTCTTGAATGCAAAAGATTGTTTGTTCCTGCATGAAAAAAATTGCTAGTTGATGAAGTTTTCTTTTGTGCTAGTCTTCTAATAGTAGTGTTCATGAGTTTTCATGCTTCTTTAAATGCATTGAGTACTTGTGTCTTGGATTGCTAACTACTCGGAGATGATTTGCAGAAGTATTTGATGTAGTTTCTTCAACAAAGCGCCGAGATATGAATACATTTCTATACGTGTGTTTATGGGTGAAAACTATTTCTGCCAGTTTTGGTAATTTGGGGTGTGTGGATGATAAATGAGTCTAAACCTTAAAAAATGCACTTTGCAGGAGTGCTGTGGGTCGAGAAATCAATCGTGCAAATCCGGCCTAAACCAAGAAATGGTCGTTCCCATACTTGTTTTGGTCACAAAGTGAAGGAGATGGGGTTGATCTTAGAGAGGGAAGCGAAGAAGGTGTTAAGATTGTGAAGGTGTTGGCTTTGTATGACTTGTATCGAGAAAGCTAAACTTTGCGGGATGTAAGCTATCGATTCCGGTGTTTGAATACGATTGTATCAACACTTGGTTTTCTGTCTTGTCTTGCCTTGTTTTTGGAAATAGGGAGGAGAACCTATTTATACAAGTCATTTGAGCCTTATTCACGTCTCTCGTGGGAAGTGGAGGAAGTGGAGGAAGTGGAGGAAGTGGAGTGATGGAGTAGTGGAGTTGTGTGTTAGTGTTACACGACCAGTCTTGCCCACTTCTCCTGTCATCTCTAACCGTCCATGACTTCCTGACACGTTCTTGCGATGGCGCGTTGCACGCTGCACGCAGTAAACCGCTAGACCAATGCCCCAGTATGTATCCCCCAGTTTGTGACATGATTAATGTCTCAAGTTTGTGGATCGTGGGACCCACGGAAAGTAGCATGTAATGCTAGATTAAATAACTAAGTTATTCAGGAAGTCGACATTTATGAAATATCGTGTGTATTCCATGCAAGTAATGCATAGAATATATTCGGCATGTATGAAGCATCACCGTTAAGTATCATGTCCAGCCTACTTCATGTGACAATTTGGAGGCTGTGCAAGCAAGCCCTCCCTTGGCTGACCACATGGTGTGGTAGAGTGGCGGATGGTAATCATCACGACGCCTCATTGACCAATTAACTCCTGACTAGGGCTATATAACCAAGCAGGTGAAGTTGAACGAACGAGATGATCTTGAGACACTCATCTACGACCGTTAGTGGAATTAGGTTTCTTGAAGAGGTGCGTAAGCATCACTCTTCAGCTTGGTCGAAACCAAGCTTGGGAACACTTTTTGGTAGGGCCGATTGGGCATGCGTGTAAACGACATGCCGGTGTAGGCGCCATACCTTATTGTCTCGTGAAAGTATGATCTGGGCCACTCAATTTTTCCGGCGAAGTTGAGTGGTCGAGATCAATTTGCGACAAAAATCTGGTGCCGCAAAATCCGCGCGTCATGCCAACTTCGGGCGCGCGTTTCAAGACGACCAAGCTTGGTCGGTATTGGCCGATTAGTCTGGTATACAGACGGCGAGCTGGTGTACACGTCTATCGATTAATATCTCATAAAAACGTGATCTAAGCCACAAAATTTGTCCGGCAAAGTTAAGTGGCCGAGATTAGTTTGCAAATTGGGAGGTGTGACTGTAGTATAAGAATATCGCAACATCTATACCTCGCGAAATCCATAAATGACAGCATTGCGAGTGTTTCGCAGACGAGTAATATAAATGACGCAATGGATGACGACAGCCAGAACACGAAAGATGTGAAGACTTAGCGAGATCAAGGAGTGTCGCGAAATTATATATTTGTACACTTGCGATATTTCGCAAGTCATTCCCGAAAATAAAGGACAACTTAGTTGTCATCCATCATGTAATACCCTATATAAGGAGCTGAGTAGGCCTATTGAGAGAGAGATCTTTTTCGAGTATTGAGCTAGTCATTAAGAGAGAGAAAGTTTAGAGTGATTGTAATTCCTTAGCCCATTTTCTATTTCATTTTGTAAACATTCAAAGATTTAATCAATAAAAGTTATGATTGTTCATCCTAAAATGGTTTGATTATATAGATTCTTGTAAGGGGTGTAGTGTAGGATTTCCTGCAACTACATATTGGCGCTAGAAAAAGGGAGATAGTGAAGATTGACATCGTGATTTGAAAGAATTTGGAGTAATAAGGAAAGAATTTCATATAATTTTCAACAACCTACTGAAATTGAGAAATGGCTAGAAGAATACATGCATCAGAACAACCAACAACTGTTAGAAGGAGTAGGAGACTTGCTGGAGAAGGGAGAAATGAAATGGGGGAATCCTCAAGAATAAACACAAGGAATAATGAAGAAAATCAAATTCAACCGGTACCGAATAGAAATGTGGATTATGATAAAGTAAGTGTGTATACTTGGAGGTCAGACTCTGTGGATGAACGGGGAGAAGAACAACAATTGGTAAACAATGGACGAGAGGAGAGAGACCAAGAAGTGATTGGAGAAATAATTCATGGAAATGAAGAAATCGCAGCATTAGAGGCATTAAGACAAACAATACATGAAGAAAGACGATTAGAAGCGGAAGAACGTGCAAATTTAACAAGGCAAAATCATGAATTGAGGATGGAAAACATGAGATTTCAAAATAGAAGGTCGAGAAACACTACAAGGTCAAGCTCAAGATCAGTTAGAGAAGAAATAAGGAGAACATTACCTGTAGAAAATGCTAATGAAGAAAATCGAGAGGAAGTGCCAAATCCAAGTGAAGGACATTGCGAAAGAAGAGAAATAATGGAAGATCGTTATATCCCACAACCTGAGACTCTTCAAAATGGGCAAAATAATAGAAATCAAGGAAATAGGCAACTTCAGGGGCGAAATAATCCAGGCGTTGAAGAAAATCAGGAAGAAGGAAGAAGAATATTGCATGGGAGAGAAGCACGGAGGAAGCAAAAGGAAATTGAAGATGAAATTGAAAGACACTATACTGAACAAGCACGTCTAGCTTGCGAGAGGGAAAGATTGATAACAGAAATGGAAGAACATGAACTACAAGAGGCGATTCGCCAGAATAATCATGATAATCGAGAAAGAACATGAGAACAAAATCGCAACAATGGTAATATCAATGAAGAATATGAAAGAGTACAAAGGAGAGCCGAAAGGAAGGAAAGAAGAGAAAATCATAGATATAACGGTGTGCGAATTTATGAGAGGAATGAAAGAGAAGATCGCAGAGAAAGGCGAGAAGAGAATGATGAGAAAGAAAGTCAAAATAGACATGAACGTAGAAGAAGAGAGGCGGAGTTAAAAAGACCAATGGATCCAAATTATGGGATAAATGAACAAATTTTGAGAGAATTGGCGGAAATGAGAGGAATGTTAAATAATAAAATGGGAGGAGTAAGAGACAATTGGATGAAGCTATAGAAGAAGCTGCGAAAACTCCATTGACACAAGAAGTACAATTAGGAGGAATACCTCCAAAGTGCAATTTACCTGCGTTAACCAGCATTTTCGATGGAACAACTTGTGCAATACAACACATCAAGGCTTATGTGAGATGTATGCTACATTGGGAGAACCATGATGCTATATTGTGCAAGTATTTTGCATCGAGTTTGACAGGAGAAGCTTTGAAATGGTTTGAAGGATTACCGAGGAATACAATAACATCTTTCAATCATTTGCAGGCTATATTTTTAGGAGCATATATAAGTAATAATTCCTTGCGACCTGGTATTGAAGATGTATTTGGGTTAAAACAAAGGGTTGGTGAAAGCTTGAAGCATTTAACCGTGAGATGGAAGACAATGTGCAGCGACATGGCTGGTCGTGTGGATGAGAGATATCTCATTCTATCATTCATTAACGCTATGTTCGCAACCAATTTGTTATATATTCAAGTTTTTAGAATCAAGAATACAATCACAATGACCGAGTTGCGAGAACTTCAGGAGGAATACATTGCTCTAGAGGAAAAACAAAATGAGATGGAATCATACCACATTGCGAATACCAGTTCAAGAGCTGCGAATGCAAGTTTGTTACCTAAATTGATAAATACGATGGCGAGCACCTCGCAGGGGTCAACAAGAGATGATAGCAGAGATGATGGTCAGCAAAAGTTAGTAGCCATGGGAAGTCGTGATCAGGAAGAATTTGAAAGAGAGAGAAACTTCTATAACCGTGGAGGAAATAACAAAATTCAAAGACTTGATCAGCCACAAGAAACTTATGGAGGTCAGAGGCAGAATTATCATAGAGGGAAGCGAAATCATAGGGTAGTATGGGAAGAAATCAAGATGCCCCCACTGAATGCTAGTGTGGAGAAAATATGGGAAGCTATAATACTGATGGAAAACATACATGCACCATGGAAAATGGGAAATGAACCACCTTCGGGTGACAGAAGTCATGAATTCTGTTCATATCACCATTTTCATGGACACTTAACAAATGATTGCGAAATATAAAAAGAATTATCCTCAGAATGATAGACCAAGGGAAGCTAAATCATTTCCTAAAAGGTGAAGAGAAGACTCAACCATTACCACCACCGCCAGAAATTCACAGAGTAAACACAACAAAAGGGAAAGAAACATTTGTAATAGAAGTCGGTACGAAGGCCAAAAATTTGTTTTGCAACTCTATTGTACATTCGTACAAGACAATTGAAGACTATCATGATAGTGTTCTCAGTAGGGTTTTCGCAAGAGATGCTGATAATAGAGAAGTAATGAACATCGCGAAGACATCGCTAAAGGAATGGCAAAAGCAGATCATTTATTTTACCGCAGAAGATGTACCTGAGAATGGAAAGATGCATGACAATCCATTAGTGGTAAGGCTGAGATTAACCCAAAACCTAATAATGATGAACATGATGAGGCAGAAAATTCATGGGCGATCAATAGAATCTTAATCGATACTGGAAGCTCAGTAAATATCCTTTTTTACCATACTTACAAGACTATGGGAGGGAAGGATGAAGATATGATACCTTCAACTTACAAGATCTATGGTTTCAACGGTACAACTAATAAACCTAAAGGAGAAGTTTATATGAGAATACTATTGAAAGGTGTATCAACTGAAATTTTGTTCTGCATAGTTGATGTGGAGTCCCCATATAATGCACTGATCGGGCGACCTTGGCTACATGAGATTTTGGGAGTAGCATCGACTTATCACCAGTGCATCAAATTTCCTCATCCCAGTGGTGTTGGAGTCATAAAAGGAGATTGGATTGAGGGACAGAAATGCTATGAAGTTGATGTGGAGACTTGCAAGGAAAGAGCTGCACAGAAGAAGAACTGGAAACAAAACATCAAAGAAGAACAAAGAAGGGAAAGACTGATGGTGGACGCCATAGAAGTGAGAGAAGAAAATATGTTGCGAAACCAATGCCTGAAGGAAATTGGAGATGGCGATGATTTCGTAAAAGGGAAAGGAGTATTAGGAAATTTGAATAATGAAGAAGCAGAGAGCAACAAAAGTAAGAGGTGTAAGAAGTGAATAATTGATTTTAGGCTTGCGAAAGGTGTAAAAAAAAAAAAAAAAAAGAACTTTTGAGTGATAAAGATAGGCTGAAGATGCAAAGACTTCGATAATCGAAGAAAAAGAAGATTTAAATACGCGAAACTTTCGCAAAGATGACAAGAAATGATCTAAAATCAATGACACATCAGAATGGGGCGAACCTGCTATGGCGTACACCCTAGTTCGCGAATCAAATTTTCGTAAGAGGCAAATGTAAGACCTAAAGTACGTCATAAAAGGGGGTATCTGCTAACATGGCTCAGGGAAAAGGTTACACCGCCCCTGGAACCTGAGTCATGGAGATTTGGGGTCAATAAAGCCCATCCAGGAGAGATACCTTGGATTTCCAACTATATATATAAGGTTATACCTGGTTGGACGACCAGGGTCTCTTCTAAGGAGTCGGTGTATGATCAAGGCGCGAGGTAATAGTTCAGCCAAGAGTGCCAGGACATTTGAAGTGTCTTGGCCATTCTTGGAAAGTCTGGACACAAGCTGCACTCGGCCCGAAGAAAACTCCACTTAGGGTGCAGTCTCGTAACCATAAGCCCTATAGGCAAAAGGGATAAGAGGTTGCAAAAAAAACTGGTTGTTGTTAAGACCGGATGGGAGGAGCTAGTATTGTATGGCCGATGTACGCCTCTTTGAAGGGGCAACCAGGAGATGATAAGGCGGCACCCTCCATTAGGGAGCTGATAAGTGTCTTAAGACGCAAATGTCATGAGGCTTTATTTTCGCAAGAAAATTTAGGCTTGTCATATTTGTGAGATGATCCTGAAGAGGAAATAATACAAAACACGAAGGTAAGACGAGATCAATGGGTCAGTACATGAAAGTGTAAGGATGTCCTGCGATTTCGTCGCAAGACGACAATGTCATGGGGCTTTATTTTCGCAAGAAAGTTTAGGCCTGTCATATTGTCGCAATAAAATTATCCTGCAGAAGCAACAATACTAAATAAATGATAAGGCAAGATCAATGGGTCATTACATGAAAATGTAAAGACGTCCTGCGATTTTGTCGCAATGACGAGGGGTGGCACAATAAGACCTTTAACTAAGAAGGCAAAATAAGACCACACAAGAAAATGAGTAAGCAAATAATCTTGCGAAAATGATTATATGCAAAAAAATAAGTTTGCGAATATATACATGGAAACAACCAGGA
Source organism: Papaver armeniacum (assembly GCA_023531295.1). NCBI lineage: Eukaryota > Viridiplantae > Streptophyta > Magnoliopsida > Ranunculales > Papaveraceae > Papaver > Papaver armeniacum. Next base: position 25,960 of record JAJJWW010009631.1, on the reverse strand, counting down.
AACATTTGATTGCGAGAACTTAGCAACAACAGTTGCAAAACTGAGGCATATTATTACTTAAAGGTTATTGACTTAATCTTTCATTTGAAAACAAATAACAGAGGCAAGTATGGGAATGAATAGAGTAAAAACTTGTTATTTATTTTCATATGATAGATTTACGCAATAGAGTAAAAACTTGTTATTTATTTTCATATGATAGATTAACTTCATTCATAATATTGATTAATTGTATTGCAAGAAAGAATTGTTCTTTTAACATGTGCAGAAAGGAACAAAATTAGTAAAACTTGTATTTAAAGAACCAAGAAGCTTAAAATAAGAGATTACAAAAATGGAAGATGAATGTACAGATATTACAAAAAAGAGAAAGAAGAAAATGGAGCTACTTATTGATTGATTCTTATTCTTCATTAGATCCTTTTATTTCGTCATCTTCATCAAACTCCTCTTCTTCGCTAACATTGATGTCGGAGACATCCAAAGAAGGCATGTTTTCAGGGATCTCTTCAAGAAGACAAGGATATGAAGAAAGAGGAATATTGTTGTTTATGGGTGAAAACTATTCTGCAGAATTTTGTAATTTGGGGTGTGGATGAGGAATGAATCTAAACATTAAACAAATACACTGCGTGGTGAGTGCTTGTAGATTCGAGAGATCAATCTGTGCAAGTCCGGCCTAAACCAAGAAATGGCCGTTCCCGGACTTGTTTGGTCACAAAGTGAAGGAGATGGGGTTGATCTTAGGGAGGGAAGCGAAGAAGGTGTTGAGATTGTGAAGGTGTAGACTTTCTTATGACTTGCAACAGGAAAGTGAACAAGCTTACGATTGGTGTAAGCAGGCTCTGGGTGTTTTCTTGTTGTTTTCCTCTGTTGTTCTCTGTTGTTTTCCTCTATTCCGTTGTTTGGAAATAGGGCGGAGAACCTATTTATACAAGTCATTGAGTCTTATTCACGTCTCTCGTGGGAAGTGGAGGAAGTGGAGTGATGGAGTAGTGGAGTTGTGCGTTGGTGATACACGACCAGCCTTGCCCACTTCTCCTGTTCATCTCTAACCGTCCATGACTTCCTAACACGTTCTTGTGATGAGCGCGTTGCACGCCGCACGCCGTAAAACCGCCGAACCAATACCCCAAGAGATGTATCCCGATTTGTGACATGATTGATGTCTGGAATGTGTGGATCGTGGATCCACGAAAGATAGCATGTAATGCTGAATTGAATAACTGCGTTATTCAGGAAGTCGATACTTGTGAAGTATCGTGTGTGTTTTATGCATGTACTGCATCATGGTGTGGTAAAGTGATGGGTAATGACGCCTCACTGACCAATTAACTCCTGACCAGGGTTGTATAACCAAGCTGGTGAAGTTGGACGGATGAGATGATCTTTGAGACACTCAACTGCGACCGTTGATGAAGTTAGGGTTTTGAAGAGGTGCGCAGGCATCACTCTTCAGCTTGGTCAAAACCAAGCATGGGATACAACTTTGGCCAGGCCGACCATACATGCGTGTAGACGGCATGATGGTGTAGGCGGCTATACCTCATTACCTCACGAAAGTACGATCTCGGGTCACTCAATTCATCCGGTGAAATCAAGTGGTCGAGATCGATTTGCGACATTCACTAAGGCCGCAAGGGCCGCGCGTCACGCCCTCTTCAGGCGCACGTTCCAAGATGACCAATCTTGGTCGGACTTGGCCGATTGGCCTGGTGTGAAGGTGGTAGGCTGGTGTTCATGCCTATACCTGAATATCCCATGAAAACATGATCCGAGCCATCCAAATCGTCCGGCGAAGTTGAGCGGTCGAGATCAGTTTGTGGTTTGGGAGGTGTGGCCACGCTAGTTTGGGCGTGCATTTTGGATTACCCAGGCATGATATGCCTTGGCCGACCACGTGAGGAGGTAGATGGGCCCACGGTGGTCATGCTGGTATGACCGGACCTGTTTAATCCAATCTGGGACCCTCCATTCGTGCCGGAGAATATGGACGCTCGTGATGCTCAAAACCCTAATTTTGGGTTTCAAAGCCGTGCGTCATCTCTTGTTTGGGCGACGATTTTGTCACGACCAAACATGGTTGTGATAGGGTGTAGAATACATCCTATTTACTATCTATTTTTTATGTTTTCTTTGCTATTTTTCTTGTGAATTTTGTATTTTACGCTTGTTTTGAGTTTTGTAGCTACTTTGGAGTCGCACGGAGGAAAAGAAGCAGAAATCATCCAAATTGAGTCAAAAGAGCAAAATTGTCATTTCATGGGCGGACACTATTAGGAGCCCAGACACATGTTAAGGGGTAGCCAGTTTTGTTTTAAAAGAGGAAATGTTAAAGGCACCAATGAAGTTACTCAGGGCACCCAGTCTGGGGGTGGATCTTATCCCTGGGGTGTACCCATCCAGCCCAAACTCTTAACCCTACTAATCGAGAGATGTTTTCTCTCATTTTCTTCATTCGCTTTGAAATTGAGAGTTGAAGCAATGAAAGAAGCTTGGCTACTTCCGAGATATTGAGAGAGAACCGATGGCCATGAACCGAAGAATCGGATCGAGAATTAAAGTGGGTTTTGGTCAAGTTTTTGGTGGTTGAGATCCGAGTCCCTGCTGCTATAGGTCTATGGATTGATGATCAAGAAGGAATTGTTGCTGCCGATTCCATTTAACAGAGTTGGATTACGAGACGGGTTTCTGCACTTTGATCGAAATACTGTGTTTGATGGATGAAATCGCAGGTAAGATCAATAATGGGTTTGTGTTGGTGGTGGAAATTGAACTGAAAATCGATGATTCCAGGAAAAAAATATGGGTCTCTACCGCGACCACCGGATCGAGAAATTGAGAAGGTGAATCTGCTGGTGAAGATAGATGAAGTGAATTAAAGAGCTGAAATTGAATTAAGGGTTTCGATTCATGTCTGCAATTGAAGCTCAGATACAGAAGTGGGTTGAATCTGTGAAGGTGTTGTTGCTGTGAGATAAGTTTTAGCAATTCAAAAAATGGATATCGAGGTCGATGATGGATTCAAGAGTGACATCGAGACAGAGTTATTGTTGATGTTGCTTTTCATGGAGGTTGATGCCATGAAAGTTCAGGGAAGAAGCAAGATTGGGTTGAACTCGATTCGGGTTTGGATTGATTGAAGAAGATTACAGACCTGACTGCTGCTATTGAATGGAAAGAATAAGATGGGTTCTGGAATGATGAAAGAATGGGTCAGTCTGGTTCGATTGTTGTTGAAGGTCGTGGTCGAGAGGGTGATTGCTAAGCAGGGAAGAGGTGCTGTTAAGATGGGTTTGATTTGGCAGTAGTGTTGAGGCTGAATCTGTAGCAGAAGTTGATGAATGGCTATGAATGGAGTGTTGCTGTTGAATGCTAATGATGTTGATGGTGCAGCTCTGGCTAATTGGAGTGGTTGCGCTGATAAATTGCAAGAATGAATTGTTAGATGTATGTGTTAGGCTTCTTAGCAGGGAATGGAGCTAAAAATCGGCCTGAAATTGGCCTGAGAAATGCCCAGAAAACAGAGGAAACTCTGTCTGAATTTTCCCTCCGGCGAGTCAACTCGGAGATGACCGATCCAGACGATCCAACTCACCCCAGTGACTCGGTGGACTAACAGTTGACCAGTTTGACCGTTATTTCTAACGGTGCCGTGACGGAATATTCTGTCAACGGAGAAGAAGATTCCGGTGACTATTCCAGCCGAATTCCGGCCATAATACCAGCTTTCCGGCGGACCAAAAATTCCAGAATTTTCTATGGATTTCTCCATGGGTGTGAAGACTTGGACTAGGAATTAGATGGAGAATTGGGCTCAAATTTGGAAAGAGAAGATGGAAGAGTTGAGAAAGGCTTGGATTTGGAAATTGAATTGCTAAAGGAAAAGGATTCTATTCCTTGGAAGATTTGGAGAATATTGAATCCTATAAATAGAGAAGTTTTCTACATCTTTTACACACCTCTTTACACACACAACACTTGTGTTTTTTCTTGCTTCTTTAAACTCTTCTTTTTAATTATTTGTGTGAACTTGAAAATTCTCCTTTTAATTATTTTGTGTGAATTTCAAAAACATGAGTAGCTAATTTTCTTATTGATTGAGGATGAATTCCTAGTTCTTAATATATGTTTTGAGTTTTGTTTCAATTATATCTTGAAGTTTTTCACATGATTATCGATTGTTTTTACTAATAGGAATGTTTATTCATTCATGGTTGTTTGATAGGTTATTTAGAGTGCACGCTAAATTGATTTGTTAATTCAACCTAAATATAGTATAAGTTAGGGAATACGTAATCGTTCTCGACACTTTACACAAGTCGAAAACACGAGACCTTGCGGAGGGATTCCGTGGAGCAATTGTGTGTAGAAACAACACTAGAAAGTGAACCAAGCGAACCGAGTTTAACTACTAGTACTAAACCTAAATTCATAAATCTTAATGCATTCAGGGAATTACATCTTGTAAGCGAACCTCAAGGTGGTTCTTTTGGATAGAATCTGATAACTAAGCGGACTTGTTACTCAGTGAAATAAGGGATTTTAGGGATAGCTAAGCGGACCTGCTATCCTACGGTTGGTGATAATCTGTGACTTATAACAAGTAGAAAAGAACATAACTTTAATCATTGTTTTGCAACGAAGAAGGATTCCTTGATCTTGTCTCTCTTATTGATTTCAACTTTAACTTTTAATTGATTTGTTTATTTTCTTTTTGCTTTACACCCCCCTTTTCGTGACAATTTTTACAACTAGAATCTTTTGCTCCTCGTGGGAACGAACTTGACTACACTATATTACTTGTTAATTAGGTGGAAAAATATTAATTAATTTGTTGTGGTTACGACACGCATCAAATTTTGCGCCAAGCATGATTTTAGTTGTTTTTATTTTTGTTTTTGCTTATTCTTGCTTTGTTAGATTCTATATCGTATCTAACTTAGTTTCTGAGAATCTTATTTCAGGTACCGGTTTTCCATGTATGGTGGACAAGAGCAAGCATATTACAACAATCAATACAGTTTTCAACCTCAACATTATGACAACTTCCAACCATCCTTAGGATACAATCAAAACCAATATTTTGGCTATGATCAATTTCCTACAGAACCTTATGGATATTCTCATAAATATCAACAACCTTATGACGGGTATGTAAGTGGACAATCACATGGATGGAAGGATAGTTATGCATCTAACAATTTGTTTTCTAGTAATGTGCGAGACAGAGAATTTGGAATATACTCCTCTTCATCGTGTTTTTCCTTCACTTTTTCCAAAAGAGGAGATACAGTCTAGAAACTCTATCAACGGTGGTAAGCGTGTGAACGTCGAGAAACTTGCACGTAAAATTATACAAATTGGAAGATGATGGAGACTCGGAAGAGCTTGTCGCGAGAAATTAGTAAGACTATTCATATGGAACTTAAACGACGTCGGGATAAAGGTTATGAAACCGATGAAGATTCTTATTATGGTGAGTCTGAAAATGAAGATGATTGTGTTGAAAAGGACCAACCTTTGGAGACTTTTGAAAACGCTAGTGTAGCTTACTCGAGCCTTGATCTTAATAATGATCAAGAACCTATTCAAAAGGTAGAGCTTGAAGATGATGCATTTAGTGCTTGGAAAAAATTCCTTAGGGAAAGATATGAGTCCGCGGAAGTGTATGAGCATTGCAACAATAAGGAAGTTATTCCAACTCCGGATCATAATAACGATCCTTTGCCTATTCGAAAGGAGGAGATTGAGTGTGACTTACCTATTGTTATAAACGGTGTAACACCCTCACAAGAAGATTTTATAATTTATACCGACGAGAATCATTTTAGTGAATGGCCCGATTCCGATGATGAGAATGTTGAAGAGATGATACTAGAGGATGAAACCAAATTGATTGATTTTGTGGAAGACCCAATTGAACTTGCCAATGATTTTAATGATGCCAAGACTTTGGTTAAGGTAGACAATAACGACGAACGGTTGCAAGATTTGATAGAGGACCACGATATACAAGAGGTAAGTAATTCATATGAATTCTCTAAGGATGAAGAGGATTCCGTAAAACAAGAGATCGTGCAAGAGTTGTCTAACCCTTTCATATTGATTCTTCTCCTTTACCTCTTATTGGTTTGAATGTATGTGCTTGAAAGTATTTTTGGATGATTTTGTTTCTAAATATCTACCATTGGAAACACTTGATGCTAACACTATGCAGGTTTGCCAAGAGGAATACATGGAAGTTCCCAAATTCTATGTTCTTTATACACTTAGAGTGTGGACAAGAATAAGTGTGTGGGAAATTTCTATCGAGCGATAATTTCACTATTATTTTCTTGTGCTAACATTTGTATGGAGTTATTGTTTGCAAAAGGTATTATGGGTGGACCCCAAATTTTCGGGATTGTTAGTATATGCCTAACGAATTGTGCAAGAGCTAAGTCTTCCGCCGTCGACTTTAAAACAAGCGCTTAATGGGAGGCAACCCATAGGTTTTGTATTTCTTATCCTTTTGCTTTTTGTTATTTTTTTCTTGTTCCATATCATGTTAAAATTTCCCACCTTGACTTTACTAGGACGATTCAATTACATTGAGGACAATGTAAGGTTTAAGTGTGGGGAGTGGTTAAGCATGAATTTAAAAAAAAAAAATTAAAAAAACTTAAAAAAAAAAAGTTTTACATAAAAACTCCAACTTTTAGAGATTTTAGAGTCACTAGTATACTTCTAGGTATGTTTACATAGAGATTTTGACCGACATAATTGAACTTGGAAGTGTTAGAGAATTACATTCTGGATTTCTTTGCTTGTTAGAGTGTTAAATAATGGATTTAATCATGCCGGTGATGCGAATTTGGTGCAGGAGAAATGCATTATTAGAGTTGCTGATCAATCATTAGTGGAGACTACCCGTATTCATATCATGTGAGGCACCGACCAGGAAATTTTCCATCTACTAAAAAGCTTCTTTTGAGTGTGTGTCACCGCACGTAAATTCCGGGTAGAATGGTGAGCTACCTAACCTCCCACCAATAGAAGCACTACTCTTTGATCTCTTGAGTGCTAATTTTGTCAATCATAAGGGTGACGTCTATAGATGAAAGCCTCCTTCTTGTAGTTCGATTTGCAGTTAGCACCATTCTCTCTCTCGACAACAACGGGCCCATAGAAACACATTCATCATCAACAAGGAGCGACATCAAAATCTACAAGGAAAGTTGGAAAAAAGTTCACGGTTTACAAGCAACGGAATGAGAAAAAGAGCAAATTTCATATTCAAGTAAAGCAACATACAAAGAGAAGATTTTTACATATATGTTGAGTACTTACAATACAATGAGCATAATTCTATATTCAAGTATGAAGACTTATTCACAAGAGCGAAGAAAATCAAAAGGTGAGAATTGTTGAAGTTTATGATTTCGAGACGATACAAGTTGTGAAGAATCAAGCGGTAAAATACTTCTCCCACGGCCATGTTTTTTTTTTTTTTTGTATTTTATTTCTCTTGTTTCAAAAAAAAAAAAAAAAAAAAATATTTGTTTTGTTTTTATTTATGTAATAAGCCGCGGGGAAGGAAAATATATAAGGAAGTTTCAAGCGACAAGGATTATTAAGGTAAAGGTTACAAATTGTTAAGGAATTACGAAGTTCGAGAGTTTATCATCAATAGTTGAAACCGAAGACCAAGACCAAGAAGATCAAGACGAGGAGCGGAAGACGTTTCTATTGGATGCCGTGAGAGTGGTGTTATCATAATTGGCGATCGGATGTGAAGGTGAGTAAGTAATCTCATCCTCGATAATAGTGGTTGATTTCCTTTCTTAGAGATCGTCGAAAAAAATGGTTTTCAAAATGTTAAAAGATGTGGGTTTGTAAAAATATTTCGGAAGTTGTCCTTCCCACCATTCAACGTGTTGCAGGATTTCTCTCTTCATTCCTACCTGCACACATGTGAGAACCATAAAAAAGCCGTCTTTTTGAGTGCAATTATCATAAAATCCTTTTGGTGAGGCAGAAGTCGAGGCGAAATGCTTATTGATCGTTTCTCAAACACGCGTTCTCTCATTATGGTGTGGTTATTTCTCACTCAACATTTAAAGAATGAGAATATGTTCTTTAGTATTTCTAACTTCTTATTACTAGAATGCGAAACTATATGTCCTCATAACTCTTTGAAGTTTGGGACGCTTGAACGCTTTGAAGTTGTGAGTTTTTAGTTTGATTTGCTCGAGGACTAGCAAAGTCTAAGTGTGGGGGAATTTGATAGGGTGTAGAATACATCCTATTTACTATCTATTGTTTATGCTTTCTTTGCTATTTTTCTTGTGAATTTTGTATTTTACGCTTGTTTTGAGTTTTGTAGCTACTTTGGAGTCGCACGGAGGAAAAGAAGCAGAAATCATCCAAATTGAGTCAAAAGAGCAAAATTGTCATTTCATGGGCGGACACTATTGGGAGCCCAGGACACATGTTAAGGGGTAGCCAGTTTGTTTTAAAAGAGGAAATGTTAAAGGCACCAATGAAGTTACTCAGGCACCCGGTCCTGGGTGGATCTTATCCCTGGGGTGTACCCATCCAGCCCTAACTCTTAACCCTACTAATCGAGAGATATGTTTTCTCTCATTTTCTTCATTCGCCTGAAATTGTGAGTTGAAGCAGCAACAGCTGCTGTTACTTCTGAGATATTGAGAGAGAACCGATGGCCATGAACTGAAGAATAAGATCGAGAATTAAAGTGGGTTTTGGTCAAGTTTTTGGTGGTTGAGATCCGAGTCCCTGCTGCTATAGGTCTATGGATTGATGATCAAGAAGGAATTGTTACTGCCGATTCCATTTAACAGAGTTGGATTATGAGACGGGTTTCTGCACTTTGATCGAAATACTGTGTTTGATGGATGAAATCGCAGGTAAGATCAATAATGGGTTTGTGTTGGTGGTGGAAATTGAACTGAAAATCGATGATTCCAGGAAAAAAAAGATGGGTCTATACCGCGACCACCAGATCGAGAAATTGAGAAGGTGAATCTGCTGGTGAAGATAGATGAAGTGAATCAAAGAGCTGAAATTGAATTAAGGGTTACGATTCATGTCTGCAATTGAAGATCAGATACAGAAGTGGGTTGAATCTGTGAAGGTGTTGGTGCTGTGAGATAAGTTTTAGCAATTCAAAGAATGGATATCGAGGTCGATGATGGATTCAAGAGTGACATCGAGACAGAGTTGTTGTTGATGTTGCTTTTCATGGAGGTTGATGCCATGAAAGTTCAGGGAAGAAGCAAGATTGTGTTGAACTCGATTCGGGTTTGGATTGATTGAAGAAGACTACAGACCTGACTGCTGCTATTGAATGAAAAGAATAAGATGGGTTCTGGAATGATGAAAGAATGGGTCAGTCTGGTTCGATTGTTGTTGAAGGCTGTGGCTGAGAAGGTGATTGCTAAGCAGGGAAGAGGTGCTGTTAAGATGGGTTTGATTTGGCAGTAGTGTTGAGGCTGAATCTGTAGCAGAAGTTGATGAATGGCTGTGAATGGAGTGTTGCTGTTGAATGCTAATGATGTTGATGGTGCAGCTGTGGCTAATTGGAGTGGTTGCGCTGATAAATTGCAAGAATGAATTGTTAGATGTATGTGTTAGGCTTCTTAGCAGGGAATGGAGCTAAAAATCGGCCTGAGAAATGCCCAGAAAACAGGGGAAACTCTGTCTGAATTTTCCCTCCGGCGAGTCAACTCGGAGATGACCGATCCAGACGATCCAACTCACCCCAGTGACTCGGTGGACTAACAGTTGACTAGTTTGACCGTTATTTCTAACGGTGCCGTGGATTTTAATATTCTCACAACGAGAAGAAGATTCCTATGACTATTCCGGAATTTAATTCCCCATAATACCGCCCTTTCCAAGTGGACCAAAATTCCAGAATTTTCTATGGATTTCTCTCATGGGTGTGAAGACTTGGACTAGGAATTGGATGGAGAATTGGGCTCAAATTTGGAAAGAGAAGATGGAAGAGTTGAGAAAGGCTTGGATTTGAAATTGAATTGCTAAAGGAAAAGGATTCTATTCCTTGGAAGATTTGGAGAATATTGAAGCCTATAAATAGAGAAGTTTTCTACATCTTTTACACACCTCTTTACACACACAACACTTGTGTTTTTGCTTGCTTCTTTAAATTCTTCTTTTTAATTATTTGTGTGAACTTGAAAATTCTCCTTTTAATTATTTTGTGTGAATTTCAAAAACATGAGTAGCTAATTTTCTTATTGATTGAGGATGAATTCCTAGTTCTTAATATATGTTTTGAGTTTTGTTTCAATTATATCTGGAAGTTTTTCACATGATTATCGATTGTTTTTACTAATAGGAATGTTTATTCATTCATGGTTGTTTGATAGGTTATTTAGAGTGCACGCTAAATTGATTTGTTAATTCAACCTAAATCTAGTATAAGTTAGGGAATACGTAATCGTTCTCGACACTTTACACAAGTAGAAAACACGAGACCTTGCGGAGGGATTCCGTGGAGCAATTGTGTGTAGAAACAACGCTAGAAAGTGAACCAAGCGAACCGAGTTTAACTACTAGTACTAAACCTAAATTCATAAATCTTAATGCATTCAAAAATTACATCTTGTAAGCGAACCTCAAGGTGGTTCTTTTGGATAGAATCTGATAACTAAGCGGACTTGTTACTCAAATAAATAAGGATTTTAGGGATAGCTAAGCGGACCTGCTATCCTACGGTTGGTGATAATCAGACTTATAACAAGTAGAAAAGAACATAACTTTAATCATTGTTTTTGCAAACGAAGAAGGATTCCTTGATCTTGTCTCTCTTATTGATTTCAACTTTAACTTTTAATTGATTTGTTTATTTTCTTTTTGCTTTACACCCCCCTTTTCGTGACAATTTTTACAACTAGAATCTCTTGCTCCTCGTGGGAACGAACTTGACTACACTATATTACTTGTTAATTAGGTGGAAAAATATTAATTAATTTTTTGTGGTTACGACACGCATCAGGTTGGTCTTGACCGATTGGTCAAGTGTGTAGGAGGGCCCACGGTGATCGTGTTGACTGCTCTGGGCCCTTTGAATCTACATCTACACCCTCCATCTATACCTGCAAAGATGGATGGTTGAGACTGCTTTGCGACACATGTAATATGCCGCAAACCCTAATTTAGGGTTTTCCGTCCATAATGCTTGGTATGAACGTTTTTTGGCAAGTTAGGCCAATGGCCGACCATGCGAGGTCAGCAGTGGGTATTCCATACCTGCTTGGGGGTGATGGAATTGATCTGGGTCATCCAATCATGCTTATGGAGTTGGATGATCATGATCATATCCGGACCGATACTGGCCATCCCGTGAAGGGGATATTCCATACCGCTAGGGGTGATGGAATTGATCCGGGTCATCCAATCATGCTTATGGAATTGATGATCATGATCATATCCGACTGATACGGTCAGTCCGGATGCTCAATCGGCTAGTATAACACACCGAGAGGGGCTCAATCGGGGCTAGTATAACACACCGAGAGTCACTGCATGCGGTTATTTCGTACATGGTTTCATTATAGTGCTTGGAGGTTCGTGTTACTCTCGTAAGAGTAACACTCGCAGTCATGCCATACTGATAATGAGTACAGAAATACAAAGGCTGATATGAAATTCACAGGATGGGATTATTGCCACATGCTCTAACCTGGAGGAATTTCATGTATTCATAGAATGAGATTGTTGCCACATGCTCCATTCTTGATGAATTAAGTGAGGGAGTATCCAACACTTATTAATGGCTTTATCTTTTACAAGATGTCAGCGCATAACTTTTCTGGGTTTTTTTACAAATTTAACCTTAAACGAAAATCAACTATCAACATTAAGTCCCCTGCCTAGCATATAATGGTTACACTATTGTGTGGTAGGCATGAGATGGTGACATACATATGTGAGAAAGACAGGATAAAAGGAGTTTACCTGGAAGAGTGTTGGCCAACCGCTAGTCACCCACGCTGTCATGCTTGTATGGAATCCTTTAGTGGGACCGGTTTCCTTCTTTGGGTATTTGAATCAAAAGAGGAATCCAAACAAAAGAGGTATCCTTGTTCTATTGGTATTCTTCTAATTTTTGTCTATAAAACACCAAAACCCTTTTCCTTTTCCTCACGAAGTTTTTTTTTTTTTTTTATTGATCGATCTCCCGTCCGGGTCTTACTGCCGTCGTCCAATTGCCGCCGTCACGGAGCTCGTCCGTCAGCCCGAAGCTCATTGCCCGTCCGTCCGTCCACGATTTTTTTCGGATTTTTTTTTTTTTTTTTTTTTTTTAGAAAAACCCTAATTTCTTAGGTAAAAATCTTTTGATAGATACACCATGCTTAGCTTTCTCATCAAGATTGATAGTAGAAATCACCCATTTTTGCTAGGATGGTTTAGTTCCGCAAGTCCGTGTCGTTTTTGCTTCTTCTTCCGTTGTTGCATGCGAAACCAGCTTCTTAGGTTGTAGCTTGGAAAGAGGCTTTGGCTTGAATTTCGTAAACATAATTCCCACGACCATAAGAAAACCGTGTTAATACGTGCGCATGAATGTAGTCTCACCACGTGTGTTTGATCCGAACGTGGGTCCCACCCACATATACTTGACGGACTTGAAACCAATACAGACTTGAAACTTGTACCGGACTTGAAATTTGTACCAGACTTGAAATCAATACCAGACTTGAAATTTATACCAGACTTTAAATCAATACCAGACTTGAAATTTGTACCGAACTTGAGCCGGTGTTTGGACTGGTTTTGTGTGCTCCGATGTGAGTTGTGTCTTGCCGTGTGTGACTACATCTCTCATGTGCTTTCATACAAGTTCTAACTCCTGTCTTTTATTTCATTGTGGAAGAAAAGAATCCTGTTGAGATGTCTTCGGGGATAATGTTTTTGCCAAGTCAGGAAGTGTTGATAGCTTCAAAGATATGCCGAACATCGATGATGAGTTGTTCACCTCGCCTTTTCCAAACATTAGAAAACATCCTTCTCATAAGATAGTCTTGCTTTCCGATTCAGAAAATATGGAAGCCGATCCATTCTCTTCTTCAGCACTTGTGATGAGATTTTGTCTCCGGAGAAACGAATATCCGCCTTCTCCTATTGACTTCAAGACTTTCCATACTCCACTGGGTTCTTATGAAGGATGGATGAGACGCATGTTGAGTAATAAGGGCATTAAGGACAATTTTACCAAAGCGCAAATCCTCAATGCGCTCATGGCATCTGCTACTCTCGAAATTAAGAAAGACGCTGCGGGTTTGATTACCTTCATTTCTCGGTGGCGCATTTCTACTCATACAGCCATATCTAGATGGGGAGAGATGACTATTACTCTGGAGAGTGTAGCTGCATTAATGAACCTGCCTGTTGCTGGAAGTCTTTCTTACGAGCTCTCTGATACGGAACAAAGTAACTATGGTGTTATACTTCAAAAAGTGGCGGAATTCGACAGTCTGGACAATGAGGAGAAAAAAGATACGAGATGCTTCTACACCTGGTGGGTGTCGGAGTGGTCTCCTGCAGACCCGGAGCCGGACCAAGAATTGGAAAATGAGCTCAGCGTGATTGCGTTCCTGTCTTTATGGCTATCCAGAGATATATTTGATGACGGTTCTGGAAAGAAGACCATTAGAAGTGACCTTGTTAAGATTGCTATAAGGCTGGCGAAGGGTGAAGTTCTTCCTCTAGGCGCATTATTCCTTGGATCACTGTATTCTCATCTGGACGCTTTGGCAATGGACATGCATGTTTCTAATGGGTACAAGAAGGTGGAGTCGCACGTTCACTTCGCTTTTCTTCAGGCGTGTAGGACCAGAATATCACGACAGTAGTATTTCGCGAGATTAATAAACGATTACTTCGGGAAGGTGTCGCAAGTAAATAATTTAAATGACGCATCAGATGACGACAGTCAGAACATGAGAAAAGTGTGAAGACTTGGCGATATTTAGGGGTGTCGCAAGTAAAGACGTTTATAACATTCGCGACACTTCGCGAGATGTTCCCGAAAATAAAGGGATGCCTTAGCTGTCATCCACTGTATATTACCCTATATAAAGAGTTGAGTCCGTCTGTGGTGGGGGAGGTCTTTTTGAATTGTTAAGCAAGTCATTAGGAGAGAGAAAATTAAGAGTGATTGTGATTTCTTTAGCTCTGTTCTACATTTCTTTGTAAACCTCTCAAGAAAACAATTAATAAAACACATTATTATTCATCTTCAAATGGATTGATTAAGCAAATTCGAGTGAGGTGTGTAGTGTAGGATTTCCTGCAACTACATATGCGCTAGAAACATGGACTGAACAAGATTGAAGATCGAAGAGTACAATTAAAATCGTTTAAATCAAGAAAATGAGAAAGAAAAATGTTAAATCAGATGAGATAGAGGAGTTAAGAAGTAAGGAACATAATGAAGATATGGAATACAATTCAATTACAAAAGCAAAGGTTAATGAATTCCACGAAAATATTAGAGGAAGAATACATAAACGAGATTTTGAAGGAAAGAAGATTATAGATGAGGAGAAGACATCGTCTTTGAAGGAGTGGGAAAAGCAGAAAATAATGTTCACAGCCGCAGAAATACCTAGAGAAAGTTTGAATCATATATCTCCACTAGTAATCACGATAAATGCAAGCAGAAAATGAGAAGAATCAGCAAAAGCAGCGGAAGAATGGGAAATAAACAGAACTTTGGTGGATACAGGGAGTTTGGTGAGTATCATGTTTTACCATACATACAAAAAATTAGGATATAAAGATGAAGAAATGAGTTCTCCAAGATATTATATTCATGGTTTTGGAAAATCTATAACAATACCTAAAGGGGAGATAAAATTACGAATTTTACTTGGAGAAATTGAAACACAAGTAACATTAAGTATAGTGGATATGGAATTGCCGTACCACATATTGTTAGGGAGACCTTGGGTACATGCAATTAAGGCGGTAGCGTCAACACTCCATCATTGTATCAAATTTCCTATGCCGAGTGGAATTGTTGAGATCAGAGGAGATATTGATAAAGGAAGAATATATCATCAAATCGAAGTAAAGCATTATGAAGAGCAAGTGAGGAAGCGAAAAGATCGCATGAAAGATGATAAAAGCAAATAAGAAAGAAGAAGAGTTTAGAATTTACATGATAAGAGCAAAAGAGGGAAAAGGAATACCCGGCGAAATCATGGAAAAAGGGAGTGAGTTCGCGAAGGAAATGAGAGGACCAACTCCTATGGGAGAGCCTAAGTCTAGCTATGTCGCAGCAGAACAAACAAAAGAAGTGAATGTTGGAACCAAGGAGGAGCCTAAAATCTTAAAATTGGGACTAAAATGGAAGCGGATGAAGAGAAAAGAACCGTTGAGTTGTTGCGAGATTACAAAGACATTTTCGCATGGGATATGGATGAAATGCCTGGTATAGATCCATCTGTGGCTTGCCATAAATTGGAAATTGACAAGAATGTAAAACCCTTTAAACAAAGAATTAGAAAGATCGCGACAAAGATATCATCCTCAAATAGAAGAAGAATTGCGTAAAAATGTTGGACGCATGAATTATTAGACAAGCAAAATATCCCGAATGGATAGCAAATATGGTTATAGTTCCAAAGAAGAAAAAAGGAATAAGAATTTGTATAGACTTTACTGATCTAAATAAAGCTTGTCCTAAAGATAGTTTCCCGTTACCAGATATTCCACAATTGGTTGAAGCAAAATGGCGGGAAATGAAAGGATATCTTCTCTTGATGGATACAAGGGTTATAATCAAATTCCTCTCGCCGAAGAAGACCAAGAACATACTGCTTTCTTTGCTCCAAGAGGATTGTACTGTTATACAAAAATGCCATTTGGTTCAAATGCCGGGTGCGACATACCAAAGGATGGTGGAGAAGGTATTCACGAGATGGATACATAAAACGTTGGAAGTATACGTAGATGATATGTTAATAAAAAGTAGAAAAGCAAAAAGACCACGTACAGGATTTGAAAGAAATTTTTTGAGCAAATGAGGCAATTTAATATCAAAGTAAACCTTGAGAAAAATGCACTTTTGGAGTTGCCTTCGGAAAATTTTTAGGGTATATTGTATCCAAAGAAGGAATTCAAGTCGACCCAGAAAAAGTACAAGCAGTTCGCGATATGCCAACACCGGCGACAATAAAAGATGTTCAAAAGTTAAATGGGTTGTTAGATGTAGGATCAGAATATCGCAACAGCGACACTTCGCGAAGATAATGGATGACAACATTGCGAGTGAATCGCAGAGGGTTAAATATGAATGACGCACTGGATGACGATAGGAGGATATGAAATCTGGCGAAAGTTAAGAAGTGTCGCGAGTATGAATACTTGTACGCCTGCGACACTTCGCGAGACATTCCCGAAAATAAAGGACAGCTTAGCTGTCATTCACTATGAATTACCCTATATAAAGGGATGAGTAAATCTGTTGTAGGAGAGTTCTTTTTGGATTGAAAAGCAAGTCATTAGGAGAGAGAAACAGAGAGAATGTTTGTAAGTTCTTAAGTGTAATTCCATTTTCCTGTGTAAAGATTTCAAGAAAATTATTAATAAACATTCATAATTGTTCATCTATTATCTTTTGAATGGATTAGTTAAACAAAATATAGTGAGGGGTGTATTGTGGGATTTCCTGCAACTACATATTGGCGCTAGAAACAGGGACCTGAAGAAAAGAAGAAGGCAATCAGAATCATTCAAATCAAGAAAATGAAAGAAAAGAAAATGTTAAATTAGATTTAGGCAAAAGAGAAAGATATGGAGTACAGGTTCGGGCACAAAGACAATGATTGATGAGTTTCATGAAAATATCAAAGGAAGAATACACAAGCGGGATTTTGAAGGAAAGAAAATCACGGATAGAGAGGTGACATTGCCTTTTAAGAATGGGAAAAGCAAAGGATAACATTCACAGCTTCAGAAATATCTAAAGAAAATTTGAATCACACATCTCCACTGGTAATCACAATAAACGTGTACAAAGGAGAAGAATTAGTAAAGGCAACGCAAACATGGACTAAAATAGAACTTTAATCGAGCAGGAAGCTTGGTGAATATCATGTTTTATCATGCTTACAAGAAAATGGGATATAAAGATAAAGAAATGATTCCCACGGCCTACAATATCCATGGTTTTGGTAAATCCATAACAAAGGTTAAAGGAGAAGTAAAAATACGAATTCTGTTGGGAGACATCGAGACACGAGTAACCTTGTGTGTAGTGGACATGGAATCGCCATACAACGTATTGCTAGGGAGACCATGGGTACACGCAATAAAAGCCGAGCATCAACATTTCATCAATGTATCAAATTTCCCACACCAACTGAATCGGCGAGATTAGAGGAGATGTGGATAAAGGAAGAATATGTTATCAAATTGAAATAAAATATCACGAAGAGCAAGCAAAGAAGCGAAAGTATCGCAAAACCAAGAAAGTAGCTAAAAAAAGAAGAAGAATTTAGAGTTTACATGATAAGAGCAAAGGAAGGAAAAGGGATACCTAGTGAGATCTCGGGAGAAGAAAATGAACTCGCGAAAGAGTTGAAAGGACCAACCCCTATGGGAGAATCGCAAGCTAGTTACGTCGCGGCAGAGCAAACGAAAGAAGTGAATGTCTAACTAATGAAGAGCCCAAGATGTTGAAAATTGGGACCAAGATGGAAGCGAATGAGGAAAAAGGATCTGTAGAATTGTCATGAGACTATAAGGATATCTTCGCGTGGAACATGGATGATATGCCTGGGTATAGATCCATCGATAGCTTGCCACAACCGGAAATAGACAAAAGGTGAAGCCGTTCAAGCGAGAATTAGAAAAATCGCAATGTACTTATCACCCCCAAATAAAAGAAGAATTGCAGAAAATGCTAGATGCAGAATTATCAAAGCCAGCAAAGTATCCTGAATGGATAGCAAATATGGTTATAGTCCCAAAGAAGAAAAAAGGGGATAAGAATTTGCATAGATTTCACTGATTTAAACAAAGCTTGTCCTAAAGATAGTTTTCCATTGCCAGATATTCCACAACTAGTCGAATCAGCAGCAGGAAATAAAAGAATATCATCTCTGGACGGGTATAAAGGTTACAACCAGATTCCTCTCGCCGAGGAAGACCAAGAGCATCTGCTTTTTTCGCTCCAAGGGGTTATATTGTTATACAAAATGCCGTTTGGTTTACGAAATGTTTGAGCAACATACCAAAGAATGGTAGAAGAAGTGTTCGCAGAATGGATACATAAAACACTGGAAGTATACGTAGATGATATGCTTGTAAAAAGTAAGAAAGCAGAAAACCATGTACGAGATCTGAGAGAAATCTTTGAACAGATGAGGCGATTCAACATCAAAGTAAATCCGGAAAAATGTACCTTCGGAGTGGCATCGGGAAAATTTTTGGGTTATATCGTATCAAAGGAAGGAATACAAGTCGACCCAGAGAAAGTGAAAGCAGTTCGCGATATGCCAACACCTGCGACAATAAAGGATGTTCAAAAGCTAAATGGATTATTAGCATCACTAGGAAGATTCATTTCGCGGTCATCTGATAAGTGCAAACATTTTTTCAGCATCCTGAAAAAAGTATCGAAGTTTAAATGGACAGACGAATGTGAAAAGGCTTTACAAGGAATTAAAGAACATCTCATGGAAGTATCCATTATGCAAAAAGCAGAGCCAGGAGAGGAATTGTTGGTATACCTTGCGACAACGTCGCACGCGTTAAACGCAAGATTGCCGCGAATAGACGCTTGAGAGAAAACCAATTTACTATATCAGTAAGACTTTTAATGCCGCAGAAAGGAATTATTCGAAGATTGAAAAACTAATCCTGGCGTTAGTCTATGCAACATTTAAGCTTCGCATATATTTTCAAGCACATACCGTCGTGGTGGTAACAAAGGTACCAATCGAATCAAGCAATGAAAAATTCAAAAGATCGGGAAGAGTTGAAAGGTGGAATGCCCAAATAAGCCATTATAAACTCAAATATGAAATATTATCCTCAACCAAGTCACAGGTAGTTGCAGACTTTTTTTGCGTAATTTCCTTTGGAGGAAGATGAAGCAAAGGGACGAAATGATGGATGTAGAAGAAGAGCATGGAGACCCAAATGATTTGTTAACTTGAACCGAGATAGGTGGGAAATATTGGTAGATGGATCATCAAATGGAGAAGGTAATGGAGTGGGAATTGTTGTGATTTCGCTAAGGCAATAAATTAGCTTTCTCTTTTAGATTGGAGTTTGAATCCACTAATAATGAAACGGAGTATGAAGCTATAATACATGCTCTGCGATTCGCAATAGAAATGAAGTTAGAAAATGTGAGGATTACCAGTGACTCGCAATTAGCAATTCGCCAGATAACAGAGAAATACGCTACAAATGAGCCATCTTTACAAAAGTACAGAAAGCTTGTTGAAGAATTATCAAAGACGTATACCAAAAATGAGGTGGAGGCATATATCAAGGAGAAATAACACACTGGCAGACGCTTTTGCCTTTTATATCAAGTATGATGACAGACCCCATTATGAGGAATATCAAAATACAAACACTTTTGGCACCATCAATCAATAAAGAAGAAGGGGCAAGAAGCGGATGCAATGTTAGTAGAAGACATACCACAATGTCGCGATAAAGACTGGAGAACAGAACTTCACGCTTACTTGATAAAAGGGGAGGTACCAAGAAATAGATTAGAAGCACACAAATTGAAAAGCCGTGCAACGAATTATGAATTAAGAGATGGTGTGCTTTATCGGCGATCTTTTGATGGACCTTCACTTCGATGCTTAACAAGGGAAGAGGGAGAAATCATATTGAAGATGTTGCATAAGCGAGATGTCGAAATCATAGCGGTGGAAGATCTTTAGCATATAAAGCAAAAATGCAAGGATATTACTGGCCATATATGCATGAGGACGCGAGAGCAATGTCAAGGCGCTGCGAAGATTGTCAAAGACATGGGAAGAAAATACATGCACCTGGGGCACCATTAAATTCTTCAACAAGTGTGTGGCCTATTGGAAAGTGGGGTTTAGATATCGTGGGACCTTTTTTTACCAGGAACAGGACAGAGAAGATACTTAATTGTCGCAACGGATTATTTCACAAAATGGGCGTATGAAAGCGGTACAAACACATTCGCGACAAAAAGACGTTTTTACTTTCATATTTGAGAATATTATATGCAGATTTGGGATCCCCGCATAGCTGGTATCCGATAATGGAAACAATTTGAAGGGCAAAACATAGAGTTGTTACTTAATGCATTTCAAATAAAATGGGGAAATCGACTCCACTATATCCGCAAGCTAACACAAAGGAGGCAACAAATAAAACAATTGCGGATATATTGAAGAAGAAGTTAGAAGGACACAATAGAGGATGGTGCGAACAAGTACCCAGTGCAGTATGGGCATACAATACAACCAGAAGAGAAGCTACTGGAATGTCACCTTTTTGCTTAACATATGGAGTTGAAGCTGTGCTCCCAACAGAAGTTATGATCCCAACAACTAAGAAAGAAGTTTGGGAGAAAAATCTTAGTGCAGGTAACATTCTAATCAAGTTGGACGAATTAGAAGAGAAAAGGGAGAAGGCGTTACGACACATGGAGAATTATCAACGAAGATTGGCCAGAGAATATAACAAGCGTGTGAAGATATGTGAATTTCAACCAGGAGACTTGGTGCTGCGAGAGACACCAATATATCAGCGAGAAAATGGAGGCAAGTTGGCGAGAAAATGGGATGGACCTTATATTATCAAAGAAGTAGTTGGTACAGGGGCTTATAGATTGATGGATCCTGAAGGCAAAGATATGGGACAAAGATTAGGCAGGCCGTGGAACAGGTTATATCTAAAGAAATACTACCCGTAAAAGTGGGTCAGATGAAGTACTTTAATGCAAGATATTTGCAAAATTCAATAAAATACAGACCAAGATATCAGTGAATGTCTCGCAAGCAGAATGGCAAGAAATAACGAATGAATGAATGAATAAACATGATTGAATGAATGGGACGAACCTTTATGGCGTACACCCTAGTTCGCGAATTATACTTCGTAAGAGGCAAATGTAAGACCTAAAGTGCGTCATATAAGGGGGAATCTCTTAACATGGCCCAGGGAAAAGGTTACACCGCCCCCGGAACCTGGGTTATGCATTTGGGGCCCATGAAAGCCTATCCTAAGAGATACCTTGGATTCCCAACTATATATGTAGGTTATACCCTGTCACGACCGAGGGTCTCTTTCAAGGAGTCAGCGTATGATCAAGGCGCCGAGGTACACGGTTGAGTCAAGAGTGCGGGGAGCATGGAACTTCCTTACCACTCTTGACAAGTCTTGGCGCATGCTGCACTCGGCCCGAAGAAAACTCCACTTAGGGTGCAGCCTTGTAACCATAAACTCTATAGGTATAAGGGATAAGAGGCTGCGAAAATAACTGGTTGTTGTTAAGACCGGATGGGAGGAGCTAGCCTTGTATGGCCGATGTACGCCTCCTTGAAGGGGCAACCAGGGAGATGATAAGGGCGGCACCCTCCATTAGGGAGCTGATAAGTGCCAAAGACGCAAATGTCATGAGGCTTTGTTTTTGCAAGGAAACTTAGGCTTGTCATATTTGTGCAATGATCCCGCAGAGGCAATAATACTAACGCGAGGGTAAGACGAGATCAATGGGTCCTTACATGAAAGTGTAAAGACGTCCTGCGATTTCGTCGCAAGACGACAATGTCATGGGGCTTTATTTTCGCAAGAAAGTTTAGGCCTGTCATATTGTCGCAAGCAAAATATCCTGCAGAGGCAAAAATACTTGAAAAATGATAAGACAAGGTCAATGGTTTTTTTACATGCAAGTGTAAAGACGTCCTGCGACCTTGTCGCAATAAAGGGTGGCAGAGTAAGACCTTTAATTAGGAAGGTCAAACTTAGAAGACCATCAAAAATGATAAGGCAAGGTCAATGGGTCATTACATGAAAATGTAAAGGCGGCCTGCGATCTTGTCGCAATGAGAAGAAATAAAGTGAAATTCCTAATTGGGATGGTTTTACTTAATAAAAGATTCAGTAAGTGAACATGCTCGCGAGATTATGTTCAAAAATCTTAAATAAGAGAAGAAGGAGAAAATAAGGGAGTTACTCGATCAAAGATTTAATCCTTACAAACAAAACGAAGTTTTGACAAATTACAAAGGAAGCTTAATCAGCATTATCAACTACAGAGGATGGTTGAGATCTTTCACCGCCTTTATCAGCTTCACCTTCACCGGTTGGTGGATGTTCATCAGAAATGTTTTCAGCACCATCATTTTCGCCAGCTGGTGGATTTTCATCAGAAATTTTTTCAGTTGGATCTTCGCTGACAACTTCCACATTAGCGATATCTTCGCAGCTTTCATAGTCATAATCACTGTCAGGAGAATTAGGAACTTCATCATCACTTACTTCCAAAGGATCAACATGAATAGGATCAAGGGACTTGGACAATAAAATCTCATTCACAAGGACTTCAGCTTTGAGGGGGAATTGACGAAGCATTGCCTTTTGACGATTCTTACTATCTATGTCTTTACAGTAAGACATATAATCAAATCTTCGTTCTGCACGGTCACGCGAACGAGCAAGAGAGGAGGCGAGTAACCCATTTTCCTTGCGAATCTTAGAATAATCTGATCTGAGGGTGGAGATAATAGAGCCAAGCTTTTTCTCAGAGTCTGCATAACAAGTGCACAAGATTAATGAAAACTTTTTACGAGAATTTTTGGAATTTTTAGGATAATTAAAGAGTTTTTGGAATAAATTAATGAATTAAGATAGTCAAATAAATATGACTACCTTCCTTCTGAGAAGTAAGATGCTGAATTAAAGCTGCAAAATTATTCCCCAAACAGTCCATGGCATCATCAAATGTATCTCCAACTAGGCCTTTCAATCGAGCTCGCAAGCTTTTTTCATTAGAAACAAGTATGGAATTCTCGGTCACAAGGGTAGAGTTGGATTTTTCTAATTTGGAACATTGATCCTTGAATTGGTTTGCTTTTAGACTCAAGGTTATTCTACCCTGAATAAGTTTATCTCTCTCGGCAGTAATTTCTTCAAGTTGGTTTTTCAAAGTATGAATAGATTGTTCTTGTTCTCCACGTAATTTTTGACAAGCATCATATTGTTGCGAATAAGTCGCAACCTTGTTTAGCAGAGATCGCTTCTCCTGAGAAAGAGTCCCATTCTCATCTAATAAAGTTTCCAACTCCAAATTAGCCTTAGTCAAAGAGTAAGAAAGGCGAGATAAGTCTTTACTTAATGAGTCTTGTCAATTTGAACTAAATCAAAGTTTTCTTTAGACAAATTATCTATTTGATCAACAAAGATATGTATGAATATTATTTAAGAAGTTATATTGCTCCATCCAAGCATCTCTTTCAACTCGAACTTCTTCAACAATTGATTCCAACTGATATATCTCCATTATTCGTTTCTGATTTAAAGCTTGAAGGGCGAACAAGAATTTAAGTCGTAAAAAAAAAAAAAAAAAAAAAAAGCTTAAGGGGGAAGAGTATACCTTTTAACTCTTCATTCTTCCTGCTAAGAATATCGCGATCTAGTGAGAGGTTGTGAAATTTTTGATTTTCAAGATGGAGATTATTGCATTTAGCAAATCATAGCTTGAAGATCACTTTTCAAGCACATTAATTTCTTGAACTAAGGATGCTTGAGATCCTATCAGACCGAGATGTTTACTTAAAATCTCGCAGACATCGACTTGACAGATCGGCGTAAGTCTTCTTGGCATCATTCACAAGGTCCGAGATAACTTTGAAAGCCACATCTATTCCTTCCAAATTTTCTCGCAAGTAAGAGGGATTTGCTCTTGTAAAGAAGGAAGAGACGAATCATTCTTCGCCAAGGGAACATCATGAGAAGAGGAGATTTCAGAAAGATAGTGATGGAGGAATGACAAGGATTGATGGTAGGAGAAGGAATAAGTTCATTTGTAGTAGGACTATTATGAGGAACTTGATCTATGAGGAGTTGAGGCACAGGAATATTGTCATTTGCGACAAGATTATCTTGCGATGATTTCGCAACAGGAGAAGAAGGTGTAAATGAGGGAAAAGGAACATCAGGAGTAACAGGTTTGGAGTGGCGAGATCTTTTGGGAATTTTGTCGATAGTTGTGTCATCCTGCGAATGATAAATTAAGTAAGAAACAGAGGCAACGATATTGTTATTAAAAAGTAAATGCTTCTTAAATACCTTATCACTCGCAGACTTTCTTTTAGAAACGGTATGTTTTGCTTGCGAAGAGGACTTTGGTTGCGGGTGGATTCTTGTTGAGAAGCTTTTGTTTCGACCGCGAATCCAAAGAGAGAAGGGGGTTCTTCACGGTGAACTTGGTGCCGGGTTTGTTCTTGCTAAAACAAAAATGGCAGAAAAAGATTAAAAAGAATAAGATAATCTCAACAAGAGAAACTAATCACAAAATCAATCAACCATAGAGTCAATCAAGATTAACAAACCTGGATGCCATGGAAGTGATAGCAGATAAGAAATAGCAGAAGAATGATGAAGACGATGGTGAAGAAGAATAACAGTAAAAACAGTTGGGCATTATGATGAAGGAGATGAAATAGAAGGAAAGAAGTGTTCTTCACAAAAGACCCTCCTATAAATAGGCAAGAAAATGTTATGACCGGATAACATTAAATGCACCGGTAAAAAGGATGGTTTTAAACACGGTAAACGGTCATTCCTAGATTCACTGAGCTATCTCAAGAAGATTTTTAGTGGAAAACGAATGGTTGCGACAGTAAAAGAAGCATAAGTTCTCACGATATTCTCTTAAATACAGAGGAAACATAAGGAGAGGAGAGAAGATGTAGTATTCGGGTATCGCACAACACATTTTCTTATAATACGAGATTCAGTTGTTTCCCTAACTCGCGGGAAGAAATTGCAAGATCCATTATTTTCCATAACCTATGAGGCAAGAAATGATACTTCATACATACTTCTAAAAACTTGAACTTCGCTAAAGAATAGAGGCAAGTACGTACCTTTCAAGTCCAAAATTCTTTCGCTCGTTCCTTCATCAATAAAAATCAAAGACTACTACAACAACGGATTTTTCTTAAAGATCGCTCTTCAAGCAATATTCAAGAAAAAAAGAGGCAAGATGTAGGATCGTAATATCGCAACAAAATGTACACTTCGCGAAGATAATGGATGACAACATTGCGAGTGAGTCGCAGAGGGTTAAATATGAATGACGCACTGGATGACGATAGGAGGATATGAAATCTGGCGAAAGTTAAGAAGTGTCGCGAGTATGAATACTTGTACGCCTGCGACACTTCGCGAGACATTCCCGAAAATAAAGGACAGCTTAGCTATCATTCACTATGAATTACCCTATATAAAGGGATGAGTAAATCTGTTGTAGGAGAGTTCTTTTTGGATTGAAAAGCAAGTCATTAGAGAGAGAAACAGAGAGAATGTTTGTAAGTTCTAAGTGTAATTCCATTTTCCCGTAAAGATTTCAAGAAAATTATTAATAAACATTCATAATTGTTCATCTATTATCTTTTGAATGGATTAGTTAAACAAAATATAGTGAGGGGTGTATTGTGGGATTTCCTGCAACTACATTAGCTTCGCTAGGGAGGTTCATCTCGCGATCATCTGACAAATGCAAGCACTTTTTCAATATCCTTAGAAAGGGGTCGAAGTTTAAATGGACAGATGAGTGCGAGAAAGCCTTGCAAGGAATAAAGGAACTGTAGGATCATAATATCGCAACATACAAGGCTCGCGGGATTAATAAACGACGGCGTCGCGAGGGAGTCGCAGAGAGCTAAAATAAACGACGCAATGGATAACGACA